>OZ024866.1:725458-790458 GCA_964017155.1 Oasisia sp. SBJ-2009 | reverse complement strand
GCACGGCGCACAGACGAATTGTTCTCTGTGACTGGAGCCTGCGACGATGCACCAAGTGCTGACGACTGCTTCACAAGACCGCAACGATCACTCAGGAATTAACACGTTGTATCCTTTGGTGTTTGTTGAATTATTACATAGGGCCTATGCATTGGTGGCACCGCTACCTGAATTTGACAAATGACTATTAATACGTATACAGCAGTTTTGTATTTGTTTATATCGTAAATCATTTTATTCTTGTCGCGGTGTCTTTGTCAATGACAAATATAATTTATTATGTAAATATGGTTGATGCAATATTCCATGTAGAATCGTCTTATTAAACTGAACGCACGAAATAGATTACATGTATTGATTAGATCTGTCATGATTTGGCCATATCGAAACATTTCGTTAGCTAAAACGTCGAAGATGTTTAGTCTAGTGACAACAACGTCACGTGCCCTATTCTCTGCATTGTTTTACTTTCCCCAGTGTTGCGCCTTCAAACGGCATCTAGTTGGTCTGTTTTCTAATTACACTGCGATAAATGCGCACGAAGCCGCAATGATGGGTGACGCTTTACTGCACTGCGTCGATTGACAGGACGGACGGAAACACGTGATGCTCAACTAGACCCCCTGGTCTGACAACGAATACTCGGCTGTACGCATACTTTGATATTTTAAACAATCTGACGTACTGTTTCCTGGTGCTTGGTCGTGTTATTTAGTTTGTTTCTCCTCGGGCGGATATCGCGTCTATACGCACCCACCTGTCTGCCCTAAAAGGGTATGTCTATTTCTGTCGTCGATAATGGCCCCTCGCGCTCATTATTAAAGGGAATAACATAAAGAACGTTTCTCAGGTTTTTCACGAGTTTATATAAGTTGACGTTTATGATGAATGTGAATGGCAAAGACGTATCTAATTGTAACGTCATCCACACAAACCCCGTAAAATATGCAGGATCGTTTTAACCACGTTTATAAATGTGGATTTTTGTTGACAACGTGTAGACCTTCTACAGGAAGTACTGTTTAGCCAAAGCCACGAGCAAAAATTCACTTTATATAATTTGAATTTGTGCCTGTTTTATCGAGATATTGTTATATTGTCAATATATTTTAACAATTTAGACCTCTGAAGTAGTAATTATATTCAATTAATTAAATGCATTTTGAATGTTTTCTGTATTGAAAGTTGCCTTTGAATGGTCACAGCCGTCATATTCACATCGTGTACAAATTCTAAGCCATAATTTTGGTAATAAAAAATTATAACCTATTTCATATTAGCAGTTGGCTAAATAAATTCCTACATCATTTTCAAGCCAACGAAACCAGATTTCCGAGGATATTGGCCTTATAATTTTTTATTATTTAGATGTAATATTGTTATTATATATTTAGCTAACGTATAAATGCGCAAATAAATAATGCGAAAGAAAACAAAACGAACATTTATGTTATTATAATGAACATGTTAATAAGTAGATATTTTATATAAATAAACATTGCTTTCATGAATTATTACAGATGTAATTGTATAATTCCCCGGTTTATAATACAGTTAGTAATTAATAACATTATGATTATAAAGTATAAAGTATTAAAGTATAGCATTTCGACATGGCAATGACTCGTTTTGCAAGCATCATAATTATTATAATTATGCACTTTGACATTTAATTTTAGAAACAGTGCCCCGATATCAGTGAATTAGCGTTTGTGCTAATCAACCAGTTTTGTTCAGGATTTAGTGTTTGCTGTTTTAGTGTGTAGAGTTTTGTGGCCACTGAAACATATACCTTCGACCCATCGTCAACGGCATAGATTTAATACTCGTATAAGGAAATCAATGTGTTGGTACTTTAAACACATTTGAAAAGACTGTTAATGTGTCACACAAATTTAACATTGTTTTAAAAACGATTGCTCAGTTGCGTCAAGATTAGTGTTAGTTTCGTGTTTCCTTCTGTTTTATGTTTTACAGCGATACCAGGTCAACTAGTTCATCCTCGATAACACAATTAGACGCTGCTTAAGCGCCGTGTCATAATTATTGACTGAACGTGAAATGGTTCATAGGATGGGAGTACATTTGTGTTAACACAGCGCGTGCTTATTCGTCCATGTGGCTTAAATACAAAAGGTATTTGAACTGGAAAGACTTTCGGGACTCATGAATATCGGTCCACTTGCAATGTCGCCCATGAATTAACTAACATTAATAAATGTTGTATTTCAGACCCACCCACGAGTTACGCGTTTTATATTTAATAGACGCGCCGGCGACGTGGCGAGAACGCATTGGGCCGTGACAACCTTTGGCAGTGGTTCCTATGAATAACCAGTTGCGTCACCACATAAATTTGTGAATGAAAAATGACGGGGTGTCTAACCTTGACGGCCCTTAGCAAGATCCTAGATATGCCATTGACAAGCACCGGCAGGGTGAACGCATTACAGGTGTGTTTATTTACACATATAGTAAATTATCCCAGCGTTACGAGAAATTATTGTTGCAAATATAGGTCGCATTAATGTTGCAAATATAGGTCGCATTAATTTTGCAAATATAGGCCATGGCCACAGGCTAATCAATGCATACAGGCTATATACAGGTACAGTTCCGTTTGTTCTTGTGTTGGAAGTTCTCTAAATGACAATGTCACTGTAAAATGTATACAGCCTCCGTTGGGTTTTGAGAGGATGTGTGATATATAATTCTTAAAACTTATAGGAATGTTGTGCCAGCACGCAGCTATATTTCTGGGAGTCTACACCTTTACGCTGCTGCACCGTCAGTTCACAACGTAACGTTGTTAGCCAGGAGAAAGGTCTATATTGCGTATATAACCTGACAGGTGTAGGCTTAAGGCCTACTGTAGATGACTAGAATGTATAGTATATTGCTCACCTTTCCTGTGCTTGCAGGGCAGTGTGTCCAGGTGTATAAATATACGGGGAAACAAATTCAAAATTAGAGTTTAGTTTATGTAATATATTAGGACTATTAAATTAGGTGTACCTCAGCTACGCCCTAATCTTTCAACGAAAACGCCACTGCAACGACGCATTAAGGCAGAAATCTGATTATTATCGAGCGCTCATATATGCATAAATGTGTGTGTGTGTGTGTGTGTGTGTGTGTGTGTGTGTGTGTGTGTGTGTGTGTGTGCGTGCGTGCGTGTGCGTGCGCGCGCGCGTATGCGTGCACATGTCCGTCCGCGCGCATGTGTGCAGGCGCGCGATCATGTGTGTATGTTAATATTCTAATCATACGCAGTTTGCACCACGATCGCCAAAGTATTAATCAGTTGTGATATTTTGGGAGATGGCTAACGCCCCGTTTGCTCTATTCAGTTCTCCAAACTGCCCGTGGGTTAAGGGTTGTTCTTCAGCCACCGTGCGAGGGCAACTCGCTCCTACGCCGGATTACGTTTCTCTTGTGTTGTTCAGCGTGTGTAGTTGCGCCACTTGGTTGTGTTTGTAGCGACCCGACGCAGCTGTTCCGCGTCGACTCTAGTCTTTTAACATAAGCCGATCTGCTGGTTCTTACCGACGGTAATAACGATATTTTATAGCGCCACATCCGAATCATTATCTTGTGGCGCTTTACAATTATTATTGTAAATTAATTAATACATTTCTTGCCGGACGTAAATCAATCGTTTATTTTATAACTTCACACATTTTTTTTTAATTAGTAAGTAAAATTTATGTTATAAAAACAGTAGTTTATATTTTCTAAACGCGGAAACAATAACGTTGTTCACGACGTGGTGTTGGTTTTCGTCGACTCTCACCCGTGGTAAGTGTCCGGGACGTAATGACAGTTGTGCACCGTATGCTCTGGCCCCAGACATAACCTAGAGTCTGCGTGCAAACAAATATCTCCACCGACGCGCCCTATTCCTTGAAACGTGCGGAACATAATATATTTGTGAGCAGGAACGTGTGTGTAGATTCAACGCGACCCGTTTAGTCGAAAAGCAAAGAAGGTATAATATATATATATATATATATATATATATATATATATATATATATATATATATATATATATTGTAGGTATTATTCGTTTAGTGCTGAGGCACCTTACATCATTACATGGCATTGTGTTATCAACACGGACTACATACTTCTGTAATATTAACTTGCACTCTCCACAGACCGTGATCTTTATGGCCTGTAACACACCTGGCTTATTATACTGATTGCACAAAACACTGAAGTGTCTACAGAATGCCAAAATTAGGGAAAAGGTATATATATATATCTACAGAATGCCAAAATTAGGGAAAAGGTATATATATATATCTTTTCCCTAATTTTGGCATTCTGTACACACTTCAGTAGTGTTTTGTGCAATCAGTATAATAAGCCAGGTGTGCTACAGCCCATAAAGATATATATATATATATATATATATATATATATATATATATATATATATACATACATATATATAGATATACGTCCAGCGTAAGCTCATTCTTAAACAAACAATTATTAGGCCCAACGCCCATTCTTAAATACGTCGTTGACGCAGATACACAATTTATCAAAATGTTAGCCACTTTTAACCATTAATGTATTTTGATTAACTTAAAATACGATGTGATTTATTTAAAACATTGATGTCAACTATTTCGATTTGTGTATGTTTCGTTTAAAATCACTCCGAGCGTAATTTTCGGAATTGCGTTCAGCGGGGTGTTCAATGTTCTGAGTTATGCATATATAACCATATAAATGGTACATAATAGCCAACATTAAAACGGCAACAAATTACATTAGGCTCGACACGCCGCTAAGACATTAAGATAATACACACGACCTTTATATTGATAATACGCTGATGGGTTTGATAATAAAGGTACATTAATATTGTATAGTGCGGGACTGTTTTATATGTCATTTGGAAGTAGAACTGCTGATATAGATATATGTCGCCAATATTTAAAGCAAAATCAACGACACAGTGACATCCCCAATGCTTTATTTACGGGAACTTTGACGATGAAAAATAATTAAAATGTAAAACATTCATTCGCGGGAATAGCACTGTTTCGTAAAGGACTTATATGCATTTGTTAGACCCACGACAACCTTGAGCGTTTTAATAAATTATATTAACCTATGTGTTCGTTTCTTGTCTGACTTGACTGACTTAAAGTGTAAACTTAGCGGGTCGGGCGACGAATTTCAGTTTGACGTGTTGGTTTAGCAAGACTTTTTGACCAGTTCTGGCACACAAGTGGTTGGTCACAGTATAAAAACATTTCTACTAATCTCTTCACTTCAATAACAGAACTTTTCTAAATGATATAATTGCAGCACGAAATACACATTTAGCTAAGAATACTAATTATGTTATGCGTAAGAAATTACTATGTCATTTGGCTGACGACTCGTTAAATATTCAGTAGCTACTTGTAAGGGGCGTGTGGCTGGGGTATTCACCTGCCTCACCCAATCAATCTAAGGGGAGTCAACATACCACCCACCACTACTGAGAGTCCACGTCAATGGCCAATCTTCAACCCCCTGCCACACCCCCCTACACGTGTCAGATGTACGTCATTTCCTGTGATTGGTCCTCAGAGTCGCACGCAGTGTAGACATAACCCGTCGACACAAACGAGCAAGTGTGTAGGATCAATATTGCATTGGCTAGTTTACTGGCTACTAATTAGGTTTCCTTTTTGTTTTATGAAATTAATTTGAAGTGAAATTAGCAAGTTAACGAATTGGGGATGCATCTTCTAGGGATGTTTGGTGAAATGTACGTCTTGTGGTCGTCTTGCGTTAGTTTTCTTGATGTTTGCATCGTTGCTGATCTTCCACTGGGCTGCGTTAGTTTGTTGCCTCTCTGCCTGCAACTCTTGAATAACCGGGAGCTGCAACATATTGTAATTGTAGTGATCGGGTCAACATTTATTGCAGCTTACTGAATAATCCTGTCCGTAATAGTACGCCGACTGATAGACGTAATATCCATGACGTTTGGCTTATGACTACATTTCAGTGAATAGGTTCTGGCTAAATACATCTGAGTGCGAGTCTCCGTGGTCTGTATCACACATACAAGCTTTGTGTGAAAAAAATATTTTGGAAGTTTCCTTTTTTGTTACAATAACATCTGTTCAAACAATGAACCACACGTTTTACTAATAGTCAAATTAATCGGAAATATAAATGTATTATCAGTATCTATGAACGTTGGAAGTGTCACTCTTAATTTACGTGATACAAAAAGGCAACTACCATTACTGTCTATTTGCATTAGTATATTTCACAAAGTACTGCATCAATTTATTTTCCAACAATATTTGGTGAAACCAAAACACCTTCCCCTACGTAACTGGTAATACATTTCGGTTTAACAAACGGCCAAAGAGGATGTTATTTTAAGAGAAATGGAACAAACATGTAGTAAATGGAACAACACAACATGATCTGTAATTTATCGTAACCCGAACGTAATAATAACGACTTCTTTTGCGCCAATATAATCAAAGATCAAGCTCAGTGGCGCGACAAAACCAAGGGACCAAGCAATCTCGTAATCGTAAAACAATGCGCCAATCGTCGACAGATGGAATGCACATACATACTAAGAAAGCCATTTACAGATTCTGATAAGTTTTTATTCAGCAATTATATATACACAAATTGGTGTAGAAGTGAAAAGCGTATGATGATGTTTCAACTCTATAGAGGAAATCTTCAGAAACAACGGAGAAATAAATTTAAATGACACACATACCAATATTTGTTAAACCACAGCGTCATAGCAACAGTATATCCATGCGGTTTTTAAATATTGAAATAACTTGCCTATTGTTTAATACCACCAAGATTACATTTGATAAGAACTAGGCTAACAATGATTGTCTTACGTCGAAGAAAGATAGTGAGCTTTCTGTTCTTGTTTTATTGTGGTACCGGTTCGCTATTGTAACACTAGCTGGTTCAGCTACATACATTTCATAACGACAGAGATGTGTACGTCAACACCAGTCTCTCGCATATTCTATCTACGATGCAAAAACGTTGTGCTTTTTCAGAGCAAACCCTATAGCAGCCTCCAGTCACTGTACAACCGAACAAGCATTAAGTTACGCCTAATCACCTGCCTCCCCCCTCTCTCCCTCTCTCTCCCACTTTCCCAGTTCCCTCTCTCCCACATCAAGCTACTTGTCCTTCTGCCAACACCAGCCTAGTTTCACGCTTCACAAGTCACATGTGACTCAACATCTATATTCGTAATAAACATTACACCTGTAAATATTTACAATACCCACTGTGTACTTAAACCAGCACATTACACAGAATGCATCTCTTAACAACAACAATGATAAATTGTAAAATATGAATAATAATTGTTATTAATAGCCGTGACAAAACACACAGGATTTCATTTCTGCGTGCATACGGAGAGTATCCTTGCTCAGTATACACATATATATGCTTGGATTTCTTTCTACAATAAGCCATGAGCATCAATGCTAAATCATACTTCTGGCAGCATTTGACCAAACAAAAATTGCACAGTGTACACAGTAGCCTGTGAAGACAATAAATTAAAAAAAACTGCATTACCTTGAACTACACAAATGAACCTGCTATGACCAGTGATATCTTATACACATCCCAGGATATTTCACTTTCATGCAGTCTTGAAACCCTGTATCCTGGATTGCCTCAACTGAAATTATCTGTCAAAGTGGACATGTTTTCAACTGATATATCTGAACGCAAAACATGCCACAATGTAACAAAAATTTCACGGATCTCTGCAGATTAGTGAAACTGCAAGTGGCGCAGTGCTGCCAATCTTACATATTACACATTTCTTTTTTGTAAAAATAACAACTTTCCTTGAGACCTGTGGTTTATGTTTGTGTGTAGTTGGTAGATTGCAACTTGCTCTTTCTGTTCTGTTCACCCTTCAGGTTCCCTCAACATACTGCAATAGAGTATTTAATATAAATATATCTTCAAGTGCCATGGCCAAATGTCACCACGCAGTACTGCCACACAATGTGGTACACACTACACCACACCTGCAGTGTCTCCCACCTCAATGTTGTGTCATCAACGACCAGCTCTTAAACATTCTGGTTTTTGAGTATTTTCACAAAGGTAAGAAAGATGTCTAATAGATAAATGCAGGGTCAACAATTCTTCATTGCTAGAGCTGTTTGAATCAACAGACTTGCACCAATGCAATACTGATAATACACCAATCAACACTTGCTAACTGTTCTCTTTGAAGCACACCCACTGACATGTGATACTCAACAGGAACTAAATCATGTAGCCTAAATACTGCAGACTTGCCAGTGTCACTGCCAAGCAGCCACCCTTTAGCCAGTTCACTGCTTCATAGGATCATTTCTGTCAGTTATTGGCTCTGACACCGTAGAGAAGATATTTCCACCAGTTGCATGGCTTTCGAAAAAACCAACAGTCATTGGCTGCTGTACAGGATTTTAAATGCGACAAAAACTTTCTGAGTGTGTGGGTATATATATATATAAACATATATTTATATATACATATATATATATATACATATACAGTATATACCAGCATAAATCATGGTAAATGCCTTACAAATTACGTTTCTGGCAGTGAGAGTAGACATTGCTGTAGCTAAGTTCCAGACAACACAAACGTCGGGATTTGTCAAATATTACAAATATGTGGCCATTAACTATGCAGATTTCAGAAAAGATATCCCATATATATGCAGATTTCAGAAATGAGACTCCTAAAATATATGGAAATTCACGGAAACGATAACGGTGTAACTATGCAAAAAGTGCCTTACACGTGGAAGCTACCAGGGAGGTCTTGCAGTGACATCACGTAGTTCCCGCACCACTGCTTACGGCACCGTGAAATACAGCTGAACAATACTTCTGTATCAAGGAAATAATGGATTTACTGATACTAATTAAAGTTGCTAGAAATTGCATAAAGAATGTTCTATTTCTTCTGTAATCTTGAACACATTTTGGGGGTGTTTCACAGTGTTGTGATAAAAGTCATGTCTGCGTAGTAATGCATGTCTTGGATTATTAATAAACACAGAAATCTTAATTTTAGAATCTGCTTCCTATGTCAACACTGGTCAAAACCAGTGTTTAGCGTGCAACAAAACGTCTTGAATAATACTGCCTTTTAAATGCAGACCTGGCAGTGCATAATACAAGTGTATTTGATTGTAATCCAGATTCACAGCCTATGTTTTCCAGTCAAAGCTCACCTTATTTAAGTTCTAGTAGTGGACATTTTCTGTGAAATCAAATATATGTACAAGGAGTTAACTAACTCGACATGTGCTATATATATATATAATAATATATATATATATAATTGAGTATCTTGGAGAGTATTTCTGTAACCAGGACTTACACATTTCATTAACATGAGTTGCAATAAAGGATACCTTCATAACCTAAATGCACAGTCCACAGTTATTACCAGCCATTTATTGGCATGTTTTGCTCCAGGTATGGACAACTTTAAACAGTTTGCTATAAATGATATATCTGTACATATTTTTATCTGTGTGTTAGTGATTTGTGTTTGCGTGAAATAAATAAGGTATTGATTTCATTTAACATTGGGGACATAAACTGGTCCCATGCTGTGTGTGAGAGTTTCTACAACATGATATTGTGGTGCATCTGATAAACAAAACTTAATCATAATTTAAAATATAGCAGATTAAGAGGGAATTAAACAGCTGCAGCGTCTCTTTCTGCCCAAACGTTGCCATCTGCAAGTTGCACAAATAAATCACAGCTGAACAGTCCCAACAGCAGTTAGTTCACTGTGCATAATTATCAATTAAGATCAACCCAAGGTAGTCATTATGCAATAACCAATTAACTGGAAACCTCTTACGTTACTGAAAGATGTCAGTAGAGTTCCCCTGCAACTAACACATTTTTAAATCAAATAACACGTACCCAGTTGGGAGCGACACGATTAAGTAAAATCACCTGATCTGTTAATGGCCGGGTGGGTTAGAACAGGATCACGTAGTCGAATTTACATAAAACATGATGAAATACCTTTCTAACTTCCTCTGGCAAGACATGATAAAATTTAAATAAATTATACACCAACAGAACATGAGTAAACTAAGATGCACGATTGCTTTGTGAATGGGATGGGTTGATGACAATGGCGTAGACTGTCAAGACGTGATCGGCTCTGCAGATGTCACCAGATACTCGACTATCTTCACCAATACGGATGAACGGAAAAAGTTATCTCTGCATCTGTCTTGCCGCGCTGACTGCCACGCTGACTGCCGTTGTCAGTGGCGGCATTTGTCCGCATGGAACGCACCGTATAATTACGAACATAATTACGGGAGGTATCTGGCATTGTTGAGTGTCGCACAATCGTGGATTCTGTTCTCCCCCGTCATCCCGCATTGACAAGATCAGGCTGGCAGATGATAATACCACGTTGTTCTTCTGCTCTGTGCATCGCTACGCAGGTGAAAGCGAATCACAAAGAGATAGTCTTTCATAGATACGTCTTGTTTTTAAGGGTGTCGAGATGTCCACGCACACAGCCTGTGAAACAGTCCCCTCTCGTGTCTGCGTCCTATCTGCAAGACAACAACACCAGTAAACAGTGTCACCAAACAGTGTCACCAGTGCATGTCCCGGGGTGCATGTGTCACCAACATTCGCCCATTGCAGCATTGGTCAATTGCGTGAAATCCACATGAAGTCAGTGAGACCCAACAGGGTCTTCTTGACGTCCAGACTTTCTACATGGTCAGCCGTCCACTCACAGCTCCTGTCAGTGGTCACTGATATCGACCAATCAGCTGCGTCGACTTGAGATGTTTCGGATCGAGTCATCGACAGTTAAGACAACCCTCAGAGTCGCCGCGGATGCTGAGCAAACAGCACGCCCTGGTACATAATGCCGTTGATCTCCATGCTCACCACCAGGGAGTTGTCAAACTCCGCCCGACCATCGTCTGAAACAAACGAAAAACACAGTTACTCGACTGTACGATAGACTTCCATCAAACACACCAGTTCTTAGACAGACACCCACCATTATCAGAGCCCACCACTGTTGTAAATAAAACAAATGATGGATACCAATTCACATTATACATGCTACTCACACAGTGTGGACTCATGTGATACGTTTAATTATGTCTAATTGAAGCCAGGAGGACTCTGCCACTCTGCACAAGACAGCAATTACAGCCCACTTCATTAGTACCTGGGTATATCTAATAGGCCTGTACACCCACACAAGGACAACTCTTTCAATGCTGTACCCAACCCCAGACTGTTTTAAACAAAAGTGCTGGTGACATCATCTCCACAGTTGACTATATTTTACTTAATTAATGAATTAACATGTACCATATAAAGTGTATCTGTCTCTAAAAAAAGACATATATTTTCTTTCAATAGTGTTAAAAAGTTCTTCAATTAAATTACTAAATTTAAGAAACATGTACATCTAATTGTTCTTAATATTGATGTAAATTATGCACAATTACACTAAACACCAAACACACCAAACAATGTGTTCTTTGTCGATTTTAAAACAAACGTATCACCAATTAATTAATGATCTGAGACTTTTAACAATATTTATGTTGAACAACTTTTAAGCACAGACAGGCCCACGAGAACATAAGGGTGTATGTAACAAAAACGTTTTCATTTCTGTTTTCTCAGAAGATCAATGGAAAATCTACTATCTAAGGAAAACAATAGGAAAAAAGAAGAAATCTAAAGCATATGAAAGAAAAGATGGCAAACATATTTTTCGTTGCGCAACGCGAAATCGGAAACCGTTTGCCGAAAAAAAGAGTTGCCCAAAAAAGTGACCCTGTAGTAAATCGTACAATGAAATAGTTCACGACTTGGAACAGATCTGCCTGTGTCGTGTATGGCCAGAGATAAAAAGCTCTTGTTAAATCATCTAATAAAAGAAAGAAACGCAGCGATACGGTGTCGTGAGGAATAACCGCAGTCTGAGATGTGCCCTGTGCTGACCCCTTTGTCATCCCGTGAACGCAACCAGCGCGAGAAAGAAGGGCCTGTTCGTACATCAGCCGAGGCAACTGTCACACAATGATCACGCCTTTTGAAACTGTATAATTAGATTCATTATCTGGTTTATCGGGGCTTTTCACATGGCCCGTGTGTGCATTCCGCGGTCATTATGTGGCGGGGATGATGACATGTAATGCCACGCTATTTACTATCGTCAGGTATCGAGATAAATTACAAGTCATCACAATGACACTTCTGCCGCGGGGCGTGCGCCCTCATTGGCTACCACCTTTTCACAGATTTGGTTTCCTGTTCAGCCCTGGGGCAGGCGGTGGGGTACATAACAGTAAACTAGCTGGGTGGGTTTGCCCCCACACCCTCGGCATTGTGGGCCGGCCGCATGACAAACGGCCGAGGTTCATTTAGTGGTTTTATATAAGGTCACATCATCGTTTCATTGGAGCATAAATCTCGATAACGGCTACAAACCGAGATGATTGTTGACGTTTATCATGCATTAAAGGGTTCCTTTCTTAGAGGGTGCTCTTTGCCCTGCGCCATCAAAACACAATTTGTGAAAGATTTAAGGTTATTTCCAAAATGTACTAAGTTCAAGTACATTTCCCTGCTGGCTGCAGTGCGGGCCGCTCCAGTGATTACTCAGCAGAGAGTAACCCATTATCATGCAACAACACGGACAGTGAAGTAAACTGTGTACATCAAGTCAACTGGAAAATAAGTGCCTTAGCATAAGAGTAAGATTCCTAGTCAAAACATAAAGGTGTTGTATAAATATAAAACTATCTAACAAACTAACTAGCACATAAATCAAACAATGTAATAAATTCTGAACTACGAAGGTGAAAAAAGTGAAAGATTTACGATTACAGAAAAATACAGGTAACACGAAGTAAAGCATAATATTCAATATCTTTCTTATAGCAAAAATATATGAATGTAAACATATTCTACGTATTTATTAGGATGCTTACAGTAAAAGTATACAAAAGAAAAATAGTTTATATATTTATCAGGATGCTTATGCAAAAGTAAAGTAAACTAAAAACATTCTATGTATTTACCAGGATGCTTACAGCAAAGGTAAACTAAAATAAAAATATTCTATGTATTTATCAGTATGTTTACAGCAAAAGAAATCTAACACAAAAATATTCTATGCATTTATTAGGATGCTTACGCAAAAGTAAGCTAAAATAAAAATATTCTACGTATTTACCAGAATGGTTACAGCAAAGGTAAGCTAAAATAAAAACATTCTATGTACATACATGTATTTATCTGACACTTACTTCGACTGGTGATCTTGAGGTGGGCACTGGGCATGCCCATGTGCGCCGCCAGTCGATCCTCGTCCAGCGCCATTCGTTTTGGCGGTGGCTCCATCTTCTGGGAGGACAACATGTTTCTGTGGTGGTGGTTTAAGCTGACGATCGGTGTTACCGACGTAGGGGGCGCTGACGAGCGCGATGCCTCCGACATTCGGTTCGTGGCTTCCTCCATGGCGCGGGCCGCGGCTTCCATGGCCCGGGCATCGCGTTCTGCCAGCGTACGCAGGTGGAGCTGTGTGGAGGCCGACACGCCATTCTCCTCCTCACCTGAAGAGCAACACCCGTTACTTAGCTTCATGTCTACTGCACCATAGGCCGCTTGAAGGGGAAAGCCGACTGGAAAAGACAGACGAAAGTGACGGCTATTTTCCTCAACAATCGGTTCACACACAATTTTGCACTCAGGAAGCATTCTGATTCTCTACCACTGATACAGGTGACATACTAGCTACCAGTGACACAGGTGACGTACTAGCTACCAGTGACACAGGCGACGTACCAGCTACCAGTGACACAGGCGACGTACAAGCTACCAGTGACACAGGCGACGTACCAGCTACCAGTGACACAGGCGACGTACCAGCTACCAGTGACTTCATGACTTTGTGTTATCTATGATTGTTGCAATTAAACGTTACGTCTCCACCTGATCACTGGGCAGTTTACTTAATGCGGAGAAACAGCAGAAAACATGTGTACTATTGTAAACAATTGTTTAACAGTCATACAAAGTCTTGCAAGAACTTGTGGGAATTCAAAAAACATAACAACATTACTTTCTGTTCACAAGGTCATACATGACCCCCCTGAAATTGTGGCCCCAGATGCAAAGAGGAAAAAGAGCACACAGATACAGCTATAACAGCTTGATCATAGTTAGTTTAAAGATTGTAACATCACGCAATTATATGTCAACAAATGGTTAGCATATGTTGATAAAACATGAAATGCTGTCTTACCCTATGGACCGTAAAACATATATTGATTTTTTTTTACAAATTCTTATTTGTTATCTGTGTATTTGACAATCTGAGAACAACTGACAAGTTTAGCTGTGACGGGAAACACAGTGACAGTTAACCCTAACTGTCAGTATAGCATGCACAAAGTATGTTACTAATAACAAAATAAACCCAAGTATTAAACACATCTGTACATTGAAGAGGATCAACAAACACAATAATACGTAATTCCACATTTGAACTGCCACCATGGAGTGAGTAGCACATGCTAACAAAGCAATGTTCACTTGAACACAGATAATTGGTTAATGTTTCATCAATAGACATTAGAAAGAAGACAACACACCCCCACTAAACAGACAGACCTCTAGACCTGCCACCACCAACACGACACGCAGCAGAAACATGTAAGAGAACACTAAATGAAACTGTCTGGTGCGACTGGCAATCTACATCATCTGCTCATCAACCTTACATCTTCTCAATTTATCGCACAAATAGCCAATTTTGTAAACACAAATTGGACAAATTTCGACAACCATGCAAAGACTCGCACACCTCAGTGAAATTCCCCTACAGCCGATGTTTGATTAGCCGAAAAAACGCAAAACTTGTTGTTAATCAACAGGAGATAGAGTCCTAATGTGTTAAATGTGGTAGAGAGACGACTGGTAACTCGACCCGGCCACTGCCAGGTCTACACTGACTCCCAGTCCCAGCCCTGTTGTTGTTATTTCACACTGGCATTCCCTTTCCATGTTTCCATTTTCCAGACTGGCATCTCCCCAATGCCTGTTTATTAATTTACCATTTGCCCTGTCTGTTATGTGCCGATTATGAAGAATGACCCCCCTGTAAAGTGTGGGAGATGGGAGACAGCTGGGAGGGAGGGAGGGAGGGAGGGAGGGAGGGAGGGAGGGAGGGAGGGAGGGAGGGAGGGAGGGAGGGAGGGAGGGAGGGAGGGAGGGAGGGGAGAGAGGCTGGGAGAGAGGCTGAGAGAGGCAGGGCCACAGCTCCATCGTGTATCATCTCTAATGTCCATGCACGTGCCAGCAATAATCGAGATGTGCGTGCACCAGGCAAAAACAAATCTCACTCCAATTTAGCTGATGGCCCAGCTCAGGTACACAGACTGAACCAGTTTCTTGGCTTTTCAGAACATGTTGTGATACCTGTACATTATTATAAAATTTTATACACACATTATATATATATTGTCATGTCAAAAATATATCACATAAATGTTTTGTATGCACACACACACACACACACATATATATATATATACATGTGTGTATATAATTTTTTTTAATATTCAAAATAAAAACTCAGATTAGTATTACTTAGGATGTACATATTTCCAATAACCCAAAAGGCCGACCCTTTATAGGCAGGGATAATGACTTTCATGGTGAGCAAGTATATATTTTCAATACATATAATTGTGTTTCGAAAGTGAAAACAATTGGTTGCATATGTTAGTATAATCACTGTCTACTTGTTCTGTACATCCTTAATTTAATCTGTGTCTGCAATATTCTGTCTTCTTACTTTATAATTTTTAGCATGTTTTATAAGTTGCAAGAAGGCATTTCTATTATTTAGAATTATTAATTTAACGTTTGAGGTTGATCGCTATTCACAGCATTGTTAAATACATAACATTTTATATAATTTTATGGACAACATAAGACCAGTTGTCATCGCCTGCAGCCATGTTCAAATAACAAAGGTACTAAATACAATAAGTACATAAGTTTTATATTTGCTGACGTCTGCTCCTTTGAACAGATCCACAAAAAGTGTCTGCCATTTTTCATACAGATTACCACTACAAACGACCAGTAAAATAATTACTATGGTAACATCGTTACGGCTGTCAGGGGATTTCGACTATACAAAATGGTCTGACAATTTATTTGATTAATATCGCCGCGATGGTTTTTAGCCATAACCGCGTTAACAACGCTTTGAAGTGGTCACACAATTTGTCTACTTTCAACATACTACACTTTTATTCCGTCTGTTGCGTGGACAAAAACAGTAACTGGAGAGACCCAAGTCTGAGCCTCACACTGATACCTGCTAATTTTAACCTGCTGCCCGCACACACTAATACACACAAACACACGAGTCTTTGTCACGGGTGACACTTACACACCACTAGAGGACATCCTGATTCAGGAACTAAAAAAGCAGCCACTCAGCTGTCAATCATTACTGATCTTATCACTTTTCTATGCCCTAAAACCTTTCAAAAAACACCACTCTAGCGCACATCATTCATGACAGTTTTCCAAAGATGCTCCTAGGGATGTTCTCAGTATTTCCGAGCATTCTTTCTCTTGTATTTTCTTTAAAAAACGTTCTTCGAGCCTCATTACTTCCGGTGAAGTCGGATAGTGGGCACATCCGGCCTAACTGCCTGGTTTATTTGGGGGATCAAGTCAAATAGACGCTTCTGGTTTTTTTGCCTGGTAATTTACTCACAAGCACTTAACAAGTTTGAACAAGATTGAATAAGATTTAGCAAGACTGAATAAGGTTGTCATCTAAAGCAGTAATCCAAGATAGCAACTGGACCAGGAAGTCTGACTTATCAAGATTCTAACATACTTAAAAAAAATCATAATACAACAACAATAATAGCTAGTAAATATATAACATACATACATATTATATCTTGAAGAATAACTCATCAAAGGTTCCTAGCCACTCTATAAAAATATATATATATATAATATATATTATATATATATATATATATATGTGTGTGTGTGTATATATATAATATATATATATATATATATATATATATATATATATATGTACATGTATATATATATATATATACACACACACATATACACAGACATAGTTATTATACACCCTGTATATTTAATAAAGATTCCAGGCCTATATTGGTAAGTATTTAAACACATATAAAGCATTACTATTACCATACACTTAATCGCAAAAGCCCAAAGGTGATTTATGAATCACAATTTGCTAACGACGTTTTTACTGCGGATTCAAAAAGTCCCTAGCGCAAACACTAATTTAGCATCAAAACAGAGGTCATACCCTTGGAAATCTCAGTCAATGTTATACAGACAGCCATTCTGGAAAGGATATTCCAGCTCTCATAAACTACATTCATACATAGATTGGACAGCTTTGATTTAGAAAAAAATTCTGCAAACATTTGGAGTCAGAAATATCAGCGAGACTCGGGGCTGACTGGAATGCTTTGATGAGAGAGCAAAGATCACACTGAATTATGGGATGGCACCATCAGAGATTGTCTTAATGTGTCAGAACAGTATCTGTTTCATATTTCGGAAGAAAGCATCACTGTTTTTACTACTACAGTGGAAATGTTTTGCTGTTTTTGTCTATAACAAACCCTTTTTGTTATGAACATCTGGTTATGACGTCTAACTTAGATTAACAAGACCTGTGTATAATGGATCATTACTTATTTTCTCAATTCACTACTATCTACATGTGCTTGGTTATAATGCAGACGTTTCGCTTTTATTGACTACTACCCCAAGCTATTAAGCATTGGCACATTCTAATGGTTGAAAGGGTACAGTAGTTTTACTGGACGTAACTAAAGAGCATTTCTGAAAGTTCACAGAAGTAGAGCCATTTCATTCTTCCCGACAGATTCTTTGACTAAATAAATACACGATAAAATACTTTATTATGTGAAACAGTTTCAGCTAAAGTGTCTTCCCAAAATATGTTCCATGTTAAATCGCATAACCTTCCACATTTACTTAACCATAACCTTTATGCTGCTAAATAAATATCCCCAAAACTGACACCTCAGCCATTTCTATTTCATCAACAGAAATTTGTTAAAAACAGACATCTTTCAGTGAAAGAGAAATGTGGACTGTTTTGCAGGAATCTGTTAAAACCAGACAGGTTGGTGTGAAAGTGAAATGTGGATTGGCCGGGAGAGAGAGAGAGCTCCCCACGGGTGCCGGCAGCGCGTGGATGGTGTTTTGTGATGGGGCTGGGTGGATGCCAGCCACGAGTCAATGTTGGTTAAAGACGGAGCTCATTAATCACCCACAGGGGGCGCTGTCAACAGCCCGAGCCGTCTGATTGATCAACCACACCTAGGTGCTAATATCTGAACATCTGAGTTGGCATCACAGGGTGCCGGCATCACAGGGTGCCGTGTCCCATGGCATTGGGAGGCCAGGGAGGAGGGGAGGGAGGGGGATATGTGGGGATAGGTGACAGGAACAGCTGAGGAGTATGTATAAATGTCAACAACAATGATACAGCACGTAACTGTCACTTTAATAACTCTCCCATTCCAAGGTTGTTTAATGCCACAAAGACTTATTTATGGTCATTACCTTTTTAAATCCTTTTTCACCCTTTAAAAAATATGTAAGCTTCCCAGGAACAATACATTTTCATTTGCTCAAAGATTATGTTTTTGTTCTCTCAAATATTTTCATCCTCAGAACAATGCATCTCTCTCTGTGTGATTCTTTGGGCACAATTTAAAAAATGACTGCTTCAAAGTCTTGTGTTGTTAGCTCAGCAACATTAACAACAGCCAAACGTTAACAAAACATCAACTCTACATAAACTATATCTTGCCTGAGAATACCCAAAATAAGATAAAAGTGGCCTGAACTTGAACGAAGCAAGATATAACCATAACAAATGCACTAAATACCAACCATTTTTGCCGCTTAATTTTGCAGAAGACGAGATACTAATCAGTATCTTTGGCAGGGCGCCACATCCTGGTCTTATTCAGACATTTTACATTTTGATGACTCGTCCGTAAGAATGTTGTGGGTTTCCTACCTCAATGAGATACCAATCAGACCCAACAATGAGACAACTCACTTCTCTAATCATCTGTACACATAACACAAAAGAAAGCATTTCAAAAATGTTCAATTAAAACGATTACCTGAACGCAGAAATAAAAATCCAAACCAGACACACATAACACTGATGAAGCCGTTCCAACTACCGACAAGTTCAAGAACAGATTTATTTATGGAAAAAGTGCAAGTTTAAACTGATTATGAATATTTTAAATATGTATGTGTTACAATATATTTTTAAGCACCTATGAGTGGAAATTGTTCCAGATAAATAAATAATATATTATTATTAAAACTAAAAAAGTACTTTCATCCAAGACAGGGATGAGTTTTTAAATATAAAGTCACATGACAATGTCACCTGATGTAACACTGGGGCGAGCCCTGGACGGCCCACAGACATGTGACATAACCGAGGCGTGAGACGAGACATGTGTCTTGCAGAATCTCGACACATGCGTCAACGCGCGGCCACAGCACGTGCACAGACAGACGTGTGCACACGCGGGTCATCAATAAACCCACCGACATGTAGACGTAGACGCACACCAATCAAACCACGAAAACATGATATCTGTTTCTGCGTACACGTGCGTGCGTGTGTGTGCACCTGGCAGTGGGACATGTCTCACCAGCCGCTCGCCTCCGTACCAAACTACCGAAACATCACCTGACCAGGCCACCAGGTGGACGCAGTGCACACAGCAGCCACGCACAACGTTGGCTCAATCAATCACCGATTTACTGGTCACTACTATGTTCATATGTGAAATAAACTCACTTTTATAATCGGTATTTCTTTTACATTTTCTCACAATTATCCACTGTTACTTACTGACATTATAATGAACAGAATGATGCTGTTATTGTAAAAAAAATTACATTTATCTATCAACTTATATAATCTAAGAAATCTTCAGAAGTTTTATTTTAAGAATTGTTTTTATTAGTCGTGCAAGATGCTACTGATATTAACATTTATGTAAAAGTGTTATGCACTTTGTGGCAATGTGGTGCAATTTGCACTAGGCTATTCTGTTAGCACTACAATGAATACCTGAATATCACTTCTTAAAGATACGCTTGTAATGTTAAATTCCTGTCTCTAAATAAAATAATAACTAAGGATGACACTGCGACAACATAAACACTACCACAGAAGCGGTTTATGAAGACAGCTGCAAAGTCACACAGAAATCACCACATACGGAATTAATTAACAATATCACTAGAAAACTCTTTACCAGCAAAAAAGACGATATGTAGAGCAAGTCAAGGCAATGGACCAGCTGGAAGGTTTTTAATGTCTCATCAAAAAAAAAGTGACACCAATCGATCACTCGGATCCTCAAGTAAGGATAACATTGACCTGATTGATGGACAAGGGGTGTGTTAACTGGGGTATCAGTTCTGGAATGTAGTTTGATAGGATCAACATAGTTTGGGGGGCACATCCCATCCCACCTGCCTAGCTTAATTATGTTTATAATCATTTATCATGGCTCTCAACTGAACTTGGTGTCTGAACGAAAAAAGTAACATAATTCAGGAAAATGCTAACTATCTTCATGCAAAGCTTTTGTAAAGTCAGGATACAAATGTTCTTAATTTTACTGTATTATATCACTCCAAGCTGCAAACTGTTTCTTATCTGATTTTAGCAGTAACCTGTTAGCTATAATAGACTGTTAGATATTGAATTATTTCATGCATTTTCATGAAATATAATTGCTCTAAATGTTGTCTATGTTTAACATACATCAAGACTTAATGCTCCATGCAACAGAACATTAAATGTGGCACAGTAATTAGTCTGATTCAAACAAAATGTTACTTTAATATTCCCACATGCTGCAACAAAATCACATGCTTTAAAAAATAACACAAGCCAGAAAACACACATGGTTTGACTGATATCTGAACTGTTTCAGTGCCACACAAAACTACATTGACATATAAGAAGTGTCAAGTCTCCTGAGCCCTGTTCACTGTTCTATACCTGTCGTTTTTGTGCTTAGTGTTCATATGTCAATTAGTAAATTATACATTTCTTGAAAATACAGAATTTTTTATTTAGTTCCAAAAACTTAACACTCAAGAGAATGAACATATCTCACTTTCGCTGATATAACAGTATGTGTTTTGAATGTTGTTCAACGCATTCTGCACAGTAACATTTCAAATTTCATTCTTGGTCTCGGCAAAAACAGTGATTGAGAGAGGGTTGGCTGTGTGGGATTGGATTGGTTAATAACCACGACTTGTTGAAAATGCTTCTGAAGTTGACGAATAATTTTGAGCACAATTGTAGAGTTTAATGTAAAATTATCAACCTTTCTGCTAGCCTCACAATCTAGTAAGCGGAAGGGAAAAACGAAATTCTCATAATTCAGTTTATAATGAAAACTACTGATTTTGCAGTCGAAAAGTTGACCCGTGCTGATCTTCATAGATGTGATTTAAACAAAAACTTCAACAACAATCACATTCCATGCATCCTACAAACTCCCATGATGCATTTCCACGAACTCTGACCCTGTAGACCCACCTGACATGGCGGAAGACCCGATGTCTGGTCGTCCGTTCATGAGAGCCCCGTTGAGGTGGCTCATGGGAGGAGGGGGTCCACCGGGCAGAGGGGGGCCGGTGGGGATCATGGTGGGTACAGGGGAGAAGTCGTAGCCATAGCTGGGTCTCCGTCCCTCCCGTCGGTTCCCATCGATGGCCGTCTGCAGCTCATTCGGGGAGCTCAGTTTCAGTTTGTCACATTCGTACGGGTAGAGATACTTCATGTATCTGAAACAACATTTGAAGATACTTCATGTATCTGAAACAACATTTGCAGATACTTCATGTATCTGAAACAACATATGCAGATACTTCATGTATCTGAAACAACATTTGCAGATACTTCATGTATCTGAAACAACATTTGAAGATACTTCATGTATCTGAAACAACATTTTAAGATACTTCATGTATCTGAAACAACATTTTAAGATACTTCGTGTATCTGAAACAACATTTTAAGATACTTTGTGTATCTGAAACAACATTTTAAGATACTTTGTGTATCTGAAACAACATTTTAAGATACTTTGTGTATCTGAAACAATCTGAAACAAGAAAGAAACTTGATGTATTTGAAACGAACACATTCGGCCAAAGTGTAGGTGGTTATGATTTTATCTAATTTAATTGAATACTGACCCCGATACATCTACACTGACCTCCTAAACAACCACCAGGGCATGACAAGGGGGTGGGTGGGGCAGCACCCTTGTGTCACCTGAGTAGAATGACTATTGTGTTCCAACTATCATTACCAGGTAGTTGTCTCACAGACTGCTAACATTGACACAGTCATAACCACGAAAAACTATGAAATAAGCCAAAAATATTACCCACTTGAATCATTTTGTCTGATGAACTTTACTGTAAGTGGATCTCTAGTAGTGGAGACAGGAATACAACTAATTCACGTGTGTCGTCAAAACTATGGTAAACTTGAAGACATTAGATTGGCATTATTCCACATTTGACATACTGCAAGACCATTCTGGAGAAAGGATAATTCTGTTTTGACGCATTTTTTTACGAAGTACCTTGGTTTATTACAAGTGAGCATTGTTAGAAGTTTTTGTACTGGAGGAAGACGACAGTCAACACCAGGAGTTGACAAACCAACCAGACGAACAAATACTGACAAAAAGTTGGAGTAGACGACTTTAATAACTCAAGAAAATACAAGCCTCTTGGTACTTTACAATGAGACACGAGACAAATGATGCAAACATTTTTATAAGACAAGACAGAATCAGCAGTTTTTCGTTGTCTCAACAACTGTGACCTCTGACCTTAGTGACTTCCTTCATTCACCAATGGCTGGGGAGCCCGCGCTCAGAGACATCACAATGGTTGCAGTTTTTCGCGGAAACAACATCATTCACCGCAGAAACTGGCACAACCGTTCCCCTGTCATGTCCACCCGTAATATATCGTGGACTGCTCGACCCACAATAATCCCCAGATTATCAATTAATGCGGCCAAGATTACATCGCCCGTGTAACAGGTGGTCAGTCTTTAAATCCGCAGACGTTCCCAAGTCCCCCATTAAAAGCAGACGTTGTTTTTTGCGCACCGATCAATCGTGGCCTCCACGCTGGACCGAATGGGGCACTTCGCCACACGACAAACTTGAATTTTGCGCTTAGTCGGACATGATTGATTCCAACGTGTGACCTCCCTCTGGGGCTACTGAACCGTGCTCTATCATCGCACGCTGACAATTCGTGCTCGTTTATTCTGCCGGCCGGCAGATTCCGCATGATGCTATAATGCGTAGCCGATTATGTTGCCATCGGCGAATAATGATATTCTTAATTTAGTGTTTGTTTTCCATTGAATCTGTCTGGCCTTCTGTCTCCAAATCCGCGCTCCCCCGAGGCCTGCAGCCCACTGTGCCTACTGCCAGGACACCTCTCACAGGACGGACTCCACCAGGTGGCCTTGACATTCAAGTGCCATAACTCACATTCCGCAATGCCAATATTTGTTATTTAAAGTACCACTGAAAAAATAATTAATGCTTATTTCAGTGGGAACTGTTGTGATCCTTCCTAAATAACTAGGTATGAGATAATTATTAATATCATGCTACTGACTGGGGCTTACTATAAAAGCACTACAACCAAAGCGGCTTATTACATATTTATTTTAAAAAGTTACAATACTTTTTATGAAGTTATTTAATTAATACACTCTAAAATAGTCTCTTTCTTTCACAGATATGGCAAACTAATTAATAACAAATTATTAAAATTAAAACAATTATTCTAAATTTAATAGTGTTAATTTAATCTCATGTACCTTTGATCGTACTGTAGAATATATTGATTATACTACTGTAATTAAAGACCAAAGATATAGACATATAAAAAGTAATAAACTGACACAGATAAATATTTGTGATCCGAAAAGTGGAACTTGTTTTAACTTTTGATAATATTAAATATAATTTAGACAGTAACATCAACAAATACACCACATAAAAATCTGTAGCAAATTATTTGATATGCTTTTTCAATTTATGCATTTGCATAAACACAGTTATCACTGGAAGGCAACCTTAATAATAAATTAGATAGCAACTCCATTACAACAGGGAACCATTACACTAATGTTGTTAAAGAGCTCTTAAACCAGATTTTGCAAATAAATGTTATATCTTTAACAGTGATATTAAAAACTGTCAAGATCACGATGCATCAGCGGGTCAATGTCACTGGTGTGTCATGGAAATAGTGTCCTTGGTAATACAGAAATAAATGTCAATGTCACTGGTGTGTCATGGAAATAGTGTCCTTGGTAATACAGAAATAGATGTTTGTTTCAAAAAAATATCATTTAATTTTAACAACAGATTATATTTAATGATAAATGTTCCCTAAGAGCTCTTTATCTAGTGAAACAGTCTCCTGATCATTTCTAAAACCACTCTCGTCGACACAAAAAAACAAAGTTATTATCACCTAGCGTTAGTGTTTGCCAACAACTACTTGACGTGTACTCACTGTGTTCGAAGTGTGAAAGCTGCACTCGTTATCGATGACGGCAGATTCAGACCTTTCGTAATTTCACGCCATAATTTCTTGTTAATGACTTCGACCAAACCTCCTTTTGAGACGACCAATCGGAACAACTCGTAGAGATCGAGGGTTTGTTTTGCCATGATGGGTATTCTGTTGACAGGTGTACCTGGAAGGAGAGAAGACAAACGTCAAACTATGGTGCCTAGAACACGAGTGGATATAAAACAACATCAATTACTGGCATATGTTTATTAGACAAATTAAACACAAATGTGTGTGCAAAAATTTAAAATATCAGCACAGAACATTTCTAAAATGAAAGGATGATTGATTGTAAATAGGTAACAATATAATACCGTGTTACACAATTTGCTATGACTATAATAAAAACAATACAATTATTTTGTCAACTTCCCTTTTTATAACTATACACTGTAATGTAATAATACTAGTTAATTATAAATATTACAATTATTACCAACAAATTAAATACCATTTTATAAAAAAATCCAATAAAAGCAATCTAATACCCCATTCACACTACAAACAGGCGTCGAACTGGCTCAGTTAATGCGCATTAACTGAGCCAGTTCAAAAACTCAACCTGTTCACACTACAGAAGCTGGAGTGGGGGTAGTTTCCATCCACTAATTGGTTTATTTTGATTAATGACTTAGGGGTGCAACTGGGCGGGGCATTAATTAGGTCAAGGGATGCTAAGAACCCAGACTGACCAACCATCACTGGCCTCAACATGTGGCATTAATGATATCAAAGTTAGTGGGACTTGGCATTAATCCCCTTTGCGTTCACACTAGCAATTTGAACCGGTTCAAAACTAAACCGGTTCGAAACCACCTCAAGGAGGTGGATTAGTTTAATCCCGTTCAACTCACTGAACCGTTTAGATTTTGTAGTGTGAACGCTCAAACGCTAAATTTGCTAGTGTGAATGGGGTATTATTCAAAACATTCATCACAATCTCATACTAGTATTTTATGTAATATACATATCTGACATTTTGACAAAAAAGTTCAACAAACACAAACATTATGCCAATTCATTAAAATTATACTAATTTATTTTAAGCCTAGTGCTTCAGATTTCCCATTGTTCTTTTTCTAAAACTGTCATCAAGAATTATTTCAGACCATATTAGCAATAAATTTATCACCATTGCCATCCGCCCGCCACTAGGAAATTTACCGTACTTGACCTTCACTTAACAAACTCCCGAAGGGCGCGAGACACTTTTGTGAGAGCGCGCGAAACAGGCACATTATAGGCGTTAATTAGGCCCCTTATATCGTGTGCAATGAACCTTTCCGACCGAGCCTTTGTCGCAGCACATTTTCCCATATAAACAGCATTTCAACGACATCACACTGTATAAACCAAACATAAATATTGCTTAAACACATTGCTGATTGGCCGTTGATCCGAACTCGATGAGATTTGCGTATTCGTTGCGGTGATTCAGACGGAACAAAGGGGCCCCTTGACACTCATATTAGTTGATTAAATGACCACTGCTTCGACTTCACAACGAATGCAAATAATTCTAAATGGTCGTCGCCGTTTACAGTCAGGCGCACAAATGGAAAGCGCGTCGGCAATCACGGGGCACATCTTATTCACAATACACCAGGGACGGAATGTGCCGCTTTTAAACAAATTCATTGAAAGCATAAAACTGTTAGTTAGGAGCTAATTTGTCATTACGGTTGGATGTAATAAGTCTTTCCACATGGATGTGAGAACTGTGATTGTGTTCTTCTCAATTTGGTGGACATGGTTTGTCTGGACTGAGGTCTTTCTTTCTGCATCAATTACTCTTTTGTAGCACATCAGCTTACACTACGCATACACATATATTAATAACATACAGAAATATAAATTATGCCTTTGTAGATCAAAAATATCCCCCCATAATTGGACTGTATACTGGTAGATTTAAACATTGTATCTGTAATTTAAAACTATTATATAACTTACTACATGAACTCTTTCTACAGGAATCACTTTATGCATTAGACAATGGAAAAATAATTGATCAGATAAACTGATTGTGTGAATCATCCCTAAGTACAGGTGCACTGGGGATCACCATATACCCACATATATATATATATATATATATATATATATATATATATATATATATTATACACACACATATATATATACACACACATATATATATAAATATAAGCTTGATTTATAACTATAATAACTACATAATTGTATAATAGCAATAAGTATACTATACTAAATTCAATTTACTATTTCCCTACTAGTTTATCTCCCACAGCAACCTGATAATTGTTCACAATTCACATCACAGATAAACAATTAAAGCACCGTTCCATTCTCCTGGCGCCTCGGCACTGCACCGCACTGCACCGCTTGCAAGAACGGTGCTGTGATCACAATCTGCGTGCGGCGTACGCGCCGCATCGCCATCGAGCCAGCAATCTACAGATGTTCGACACTCATGATAATCTGACGAAACGGAACATATGTCATGCTGCGGTCCGCATCAATCAGTGCTTGAACATCCACGTGCGACAACCCACAATCATTTATATTTCCCAACCTTGCTCTCTCAATGTATAACTGGCAGACAGCAGCAAGACAAACCGCTACAGACAGAGAGACCTGTGTTTGTGTGTTTCACAATGTCCACTGTTTATACAACGGCCACGGGCCAAAGTATACACCACACAGAGGCTTTATCTCAGGATCAATTTCCTTCATTTCTCACTATATAAGTGTAGATATTATCAAATCACCCCAAGGGGGTAATTCCGTCACACAGTGTTGCTGGTCCCTAGAGGGGCGAGTTGTTTTTGTGCACCCCGTTCACACGGGAATGACAAACAACAATTGTCACAGCTAGGTGTCCCCTATCATTTAATCATCACACATAAAACTGATAATTTATACATGTTTCCGGAATTAATTGCCCGTGACAGAGCGGAATGCTCACTAAAAACACTGCTTGAAAAGAACTGGAATAATCTGGTTTATTTTTGTAAAAAACAATGACTAGCTGGGCGGAAGTTGTTAATGATTGATAATTTAACTGATTAATATATCTTATACAATATGTGCAGTTCACGAGACTGCCACCAGACGGCAGCAGTGTAGAGACTGGATGTGACCAGCACGAGTAATCTTTCGCTGGAAACACAACTCTGAACACACTGGGGTAGTCTTCCTCTCCCAGTATCCCCAGGGGATAAGGCGACTCTAGCAAACATGTGTACATCTCATTCATGGACAAAGAGACTTCTTGGATTGGGTTAATAACAGACGTCTGGCAATCTCTTCGGCTGTTCATCCTAAATGGTCCAGAATTATCATTTGATATGGTAACTCATCATTACAGATAATTACAGTCGACTACAAGTGTTTCCACTTTAGATACGTGCCAGGTTCGTTAGCCAAGGGACTTTCTCAGAATGGATCACATTAAGTTTTATTT
Organism: Oasisia sp. SBJ-2009; assembly: GCA_964017155.1. Taxonomy (NCBI): domain Eukaryota; kingdom Metazoa; phylum Annelida; class Polychaeta; order Sabellida; family Siboglinidae; genus Oasisia; species Oasisia sp. SBJ-2009. The sequence goes on along the minus strand of OZ024866.1, from coordinate 762,148 downwards.
TAATGTGAAATAATGGTAAGGATTAAGGACTTACTAAAATGAGTGCTTATTTTTGGCCAAAAGATGTGTATGGTATTATATGGTGAAGAATATAAGTATTAATAATGTATCCGTTTTTAAGTAAAGATTCACATTTGATCAAACAAATATTAGTTTTTCTTAAAATCATAAGAATCAACTGACTATTAATTATTTCACATTACATTAGAATTTGGTTGCAACTTATGTACAGTGGCGATTTATCACTTCCAGATTATCGAGTTAGTCGTCTGAAACTTGCAAACAAATGTGCAAGAAATACGAATGACTGACTTAGACGTCCTGTTATAAATATCCGATGAATAGTTTCCCTTATTTAATTAATACACATTTGATATTCTATAGCGAAATGAACCGTACAAATGCGGGAATGAATTATGTTCTTCAACCCTGTTTTTCAAGATGGTCCCTGGTGATCACCTCAGGTATCTGCCGATACACGAAACAAGCCAGAAATTTGCCACAACGAAAAGAAACATAGTAGGTACATATCAGTAATCACCACCAGTGCACCAAGGAACAATACCGGCCACCCTGATGCACACACAAACAAGCCATCTCCACGACAACCACGGCCGCCTCACTTTATCCGATGGCGGCAAATCTTGGGCAGCGACTTCTCAAGTGCATCAGTGATTTTGACAAATCTTGGGCAATATATTAAGTTATAACAGCACCAACTGATCAGAAGAGTTTTATCGATATCTCGCCGACAAAACAGACGTCCTGGTCATGTCTACTGATTACGGCCTTTCCTGTGGTGTGTCAGATGAAATATTAGTGCACTGAAAGTCCTTCAACAGGCCACCGGGGGTGAAGGAATAAACTTGTTTACTCATTCTTGTTACAGACGGAAAAGACACAATTATTCCTGGCATGATACAAACACATGGAGGAAGATCTCCGCTAACTTCCTCAATGGCGCCCGTTATTAGATTTCATGGTTTCTCTGGCTCCACCAGTCTTCTGTATGATAGGACGCAACATTAAACACCCACTGGCTTACCTCTGGTACACATTCGTTGCACAGAAACTCACAGGTTTCCATATAAACCACTTAACATCTGCCTCATCTTACTTGCTACAGTAACAACTTGGAACATCAAAAACAGTAAGTGTGAGTCTTCAAGTAAGTCAGAGGAGTGTAGAAATGGGAGACACGGCTGTCTATAGAAAAGCACAGCTACATTTTCCTAAATGTATAATATACATACAATATGATTAGTTGATTTACTAGAAGTGTTTACAAATGACATTAATGCATCCAGAGAACACTTTCAAAGCTGAACACATTTTGAACATTAGTCATTTGATCTTACTGGAAATTCTGCTATAACCCTCTTTGATTCAACACTTATCAAAATTATTTACCCTCTCCAGTGCCAACAAATCCTCTTAGCTAATAAATTCCCCTGTCCTTATCTGCCTAATGCCTTCCCATGAGCACCCTTATTACCCAACCCTGTCTTTCATGGGGTCAGCCCGGCTCAGCAGGGCGCCCTGACAAGTGTGCTCACTAGATCATTATGAGGGTGGGGGCTAATCTCCCCTAAGTGCTCCCCTCTGCCCACTATTAACCCTGTGTTCTCCCACATTTACCCCCTCAACAAAAACTAGATACTCTTGAAGTACATCTGAAATCCCAGTAAAGTGGCTGGCCACTGGCTGCAGTGGCTAAACTCTTTTCCAGAATCACTGTTTTTTCTGTTCACACATAACTCATTCAACATGAGTAAAATTCCTGACATTTGACTATGTTGGCTACTCAAAAAATAACTGTTTAAGACATAGCCTTGATTTCTATTAAACACACGCACAGCAAAAAATTACATTAAAGTTAAACCCATCCATAGTGATGTGATACCATCAAAAATAAAAATTAATACGTATTAACTTATAGTAATTTATGTCCTTCTTTATTATAAAATTGTACACAATTATGCCTACGTTTTCTCTCAACAACAAGTACATGGACATGTATATTTGATCTATAGCGCTCAACAAAATATTAATATAGTATGTATTTTGCTAAATATGTTCAGTGAAACATATCATATCCTACAATTTGAAACAAGATAATCAATCATAGATATAAGAGACCATGAAATATGTATGCTAAATATTGATCAATAGTCTTTATTTTTTTAAGAGGACTGCCATACTGATGAGTGAAATGTGGCATAACAATTATTAATGCATGAAACCACAAATAAATTGAGTTGAATTAAAAAAGTAAATCCAAACAAAATTTATTTTAAATGTTTAACATCTCAAGAAAAAATAATTGATTTCATTAGCTAGCAGGTAACAAACCAAAAATAAATAAATATTTCTTTAAATATTACAATAAAAAGTTATACATGAAACCACAAATAAATTGAGTTGAATTAAAAAAGTAAATTAAGTAAATCCAAACAAAATTTATTTTAAATGTTTAACATCTCAAGATAAAATAAATGATTTCATTAGCTAGCAGGTAACAAACCAAAAATAAATAAAATAAATAAATATTTCTTTAAATATTACAATAAAAAGTCCTTGTTATCAGATTTGTGGTAAAATGTCACTGGAATGCCTGAGCCCGTACAGAATAAAATACTGAACGTGTAATATTGTAAAGGAGTGTAGTCTGTGGCCAGTGACAGACTATGGTCCAGAGTGGGCTCATCTTACAATATCTGTTGATCCCATCAGCTACAGTAGCTTCATTTCCCTGTCAGGAGCGTTTAATGCTGATGGGAGAGGGAAGAGATGTATAGTGAACAGACAAACCCCGGATGGCACCCTGGGTGTGTGGGAAGGCACCCAGGGGTGGTGTCTTTTATCTTTCCCTCAGCGTCCCAGTTGTCCTGTCATACCAGGGAGACATTTGCTGGAAACATCTGGTGTTTCGGAAACTTAGGCAGCCATCACGTTTTAATGGCTTCCTTTCATGTTCTGTTTAATTTTTATATCAAGTAGCGCTTTTCTAAGCAATATACCCCAACCCGTATCCACCCCGCCCCAATTATAGGCTGTTTCTTTTTCCCGGCTAATTTAGATCAAGGCAGCTGAGTCAACATGAATGTGGAAGCGTTTTAATGATGAAATAACATTTGCAAAGATCTCCTGTGCCATTAATATTCACACTTAAACTTGAAAGAAACACACATAATTCAATTGCCTTGCTAAACCAGGCACTTAAGACACTAGAATGGAACACAGTGATGGTTTATTTTAGCTGAATTTAGAACACTGTGATATAGTATGAATAAATTTAGTAGCCTATTGTGTAGACTGAAAGAAAAACTAGGAAATAAATTATAGAAATAAAGCCGTCATGGCTGGCATTATTGTAACATAAACAGTTTATTTTTTAATAAGCATGCCTGAAAGATTTACTACATGACTGATTTTGTGGAAACATTCTACAAAAATTAAAATGAACCATCGGTAAGCCTAGTAATATAAGCCATAATTTTATTATCACTCATCAAATGTTCACCTTTCCATACCTCCCCCTTTCTCTGCACCCTCCACCCCCCCTCCCCACTAAATGTTTAATTAATTACGTGCCCCAGTAAACACCTAACATGCCAATATCTTCCTGTGGTTATTTTCCACTCGTTTTTCTAATTAATATCTACAGACAGCCGTAGATCCCACATGACAGTCCACATACCACGGCATCTGAAACATTCCCCGCATTCCCGCAGTTTCCTAGGGTTCTTCTGATTGGCTTCCCAAAATTGTCAGCTCATTTATGCAACAGTTTACAAGATTACTTAAGTAATTTGCTTAAAAAATTATATCACATTGTTAAAAATATACTTGCAAAAAGTCATTAAAATTCTCACAAGTTATTATTTGTCTCCATTTAAAATAGGATGTTTCCTCCAAATAATGTGCACTGCACAATTTTATGTAGCACATTTCTGAAATGTTTTATATACACATGTGTACAGATTTTACATGACTATATTTTATTATTTCTACATAGTTATCTAATTAATTAAAAACAAATTTATTTTAAGCAACTAATCGTTGCATATATATATATATATATATATGCAACGATTAGTTGCTTAAAAAAAATTTGTTTTTAATTAATTATATATATATATATATATATATATATATGCAACGATTAGTTGCTTAAAATAAATTTGTTTTTAATTAATTAGATAACTATGTAGAAATAATAAAATATAGTCATGTAAAATCTGTACACATGTGTATATAAAACATTTCAGAAATGTGCTACATAAAATTGTGCAGTGCACATTATTTGGAGGAAACATCCTATTTTAAATGGAGACAAATAATAACTTGTGAGAATTTTAATGACTTTTTGCAAGTATATTTTTAACAATGTGATATAATTTTTTAAGCAAATTACTTAAGTAATCTTGTAAACTGTTGCATAAATGAGCTGACAATATATATATATATATATATATATATATATATAATATATATATATATATATATATATATATATATATATATATATATATGTATGCAATGATTAGTTGTTTAACCATTATATAAACTTAATCATTAATATAATGTTTAAAGAACTAACCATTGCTTTTATATTATAATATATATATATATATATATATATATATATGTAATATTTTAGTATGTATGCAATATGATTAGTTGTTTAAACATTATATTAACTTAATCATAAATACAATGTTTAAACAACTAGTCATTGCATATATTTATATATGTGCAGGAATGTAGATAAGACACCATTACCAAACAACAAACAGTTGCCGGCTCGATTCATCCTTCCTTAAGCTCCCCTTCCCTTCCCCAAACACCTGATTTATATGGCGCCACATGCCCGGGGAGGGTCAGATCTGGGGGTAGGTGGGAAATGAAAAACGTGGGAAAAGGCGGAAAATTTATACTCCCCGAATGCGGCAGAAACCCGAAATCCTGTCGCATTTCTTCAGTGTTATTTCAAAGACACGCACACAATAATTCACACACACAATGATTCACGGGGCTCAACATCTGGTGACTAAGCTATTACCCCTAAATTATCGATAAGGAAGTAACGTCACATTAAGGCAGTCCCATGGTTCTGCCATGGTACCCCACCCATCACACTCCTGGGCAAGAAGTGGGGCGATATGAGGGTAAATATGCAAATGACTACGCCCTTTGGAGACAACAAGAAGGAAGTGTGAAAAGGGCAAACTGGTTATTTATATACCCCTTATAAAAATACAATGAACCACAAAACACACACTTCAAATAAATCGTTTGACGTACGCGACAAAGGAGGGTAAATATTTTAACTGTGCACAATGAGAACCCAAAGCGTTGAGGCAAAAACTAAAACAACACGGAAAATTAAGCGAAAATATTCGTGCTGGTAAACAGTTGTCGTAACAGAAAAAACACCACACATGCTGTCTGGTTATTAATATTACGAATGTCTTTTTAAGCTGCTGAGTCGATTTCTGCTGTGGTAAATCACAGGCAATGATGGTCCGGGTTATTATTCTGGTGCCTCGAGCCGCCTCTAAAAACCTCTTCTCTCTGCTGCTTTGTGATTGGCTGACAACCTTGTGTATATAGGGTCACTCATATGATCAGTTTAGCCAGTCTTTATACATTCCTCTAGCTGGGCTAGCTGGGAATTAATTTATGTATCAATCAGCTAACTTTGGGGGACAGTCTGGTTGCATCTCCTCCCTAGCTCCAATGTTCACTCGCCTCATTCTATGTTCACTTGGTTCTGTGTACCATTCAGTCATTTGAATCTATCAAATTTTTTGTTGCATCGACTACTGCACAACTCTGAAGAGGGCACCACTATATGTGTTACATTTGTCTTAGCTCATACTATCCTCCATGCCACGGTTCGCAATAGCAGACATGAATTAAACAGAATTAAGGTGGAAAACATTTCATAGTGATCTGTGTTCCGGTCTGTTATTAAAACGATAACAAGACCATGGTCCTCTAGGTATGGTCCTCGTAAGTTTGGTCCTCTAGGTCTGGTCCAGACAGTGTCTGCCATTCTGACCACCCAGAATAAAACAAGACAATTTTTGCTGCCATTTGTGTTCCCCTCAGTGGCAATATTAACTGCCTCCTCTATCATTCCGCAAAACATCTGTCGAGAAATATCATCTTGAAGCCGCTAACATTATCACTATAATGGTCCGACTCGCTCACATCATCACCCGACATCTCCCCGAAATTAACTTTGCGCTGCCATAGCAACAAGTTGTCCATCAAAATCATAATCCCCACTTCAAGAATGAGGGAAACAGAAGTCATCTAATATCAACTCTTCCTGTGCCACAAACTAAATAAGCGTAACAACGTCAGAATCTTCGACAATCCGCAACGTCTGGCACTTATATACTCCCACATATTCAACTGGAGAAAAAACACTATGTTATTCTTTAAAGGAATACCAATATCAAATGCTGAATATCGTTCTGACATTCTTGTAAGTTGTAACGATTACCGCATCAAACACGACCATCATGCCAGTCTAGGAACTACATTTTATTTATTTTTCCTTCTCATATTTATTTACCACAGCTGAGACCCTTAACGCGATCGTTATTGCCGATGATACATGTTGTGAGTTTACATTAATTTAACCCTCCCTGAAGCCTGGGAAACATGATTCAGAAGGTGTGGGTTAATAGCTCTACTCCCCCAGACTACAGGAAGCTGTGTGGTGATGTTTTGTACAAATATTTACAGAATTCTGCCCCACATCAAATGCTATCCAAGCTGGGATGACAGGGTTATGAGCATGGTTATCCTGCACCCTGGCAGGGCAATCTACGGTGTCTATTGCATTTCTAAAGCGTAATGAAAAGTGACTTTGTTTATATTTTGCCAAACTTGTCTCAATATTCTCAGAATGTAATGCCAACTGCAGTGATGAAACGAGCGAGACATTTGATGTTATCAAGACATTTGATTGGTTACATGCAGACGCCATGGGAGAACATCGATTTAAATAATTCATTGCAGAATTCTTGGCTTACGCAATTCTTGCCACTTTTGAAATGAACAGGTCGAGTTATAATTAATGATGCAAACATGCATAATCGTTATAAATGAAATTCAGTCATATGTTGGCAAATGGCACATGGAGCATGAATAAACACACTCAGGACAGGAAAGGTTGTTTGTACTTATGATGTCATGGTGAAGTATTTGAAATAAAATTTTACAGGCACCGATATAAAGACAGAAAAATTTCAAAACAATTTGTAATAAATAATAAATATTTATTACAAATTATTTTGAAGATTTTCTGTCTTTCTTTTGCAATTAAGTTTTATGGGAAAACCACACAAAGAAACCTGCATTCTTTATATCAAATTAGCTTTGGCATTTTCTTCAAATTGGCAGAATCGTGCATCAACGCCGTCTTGGCACAGTCAGAACCGGAGGGAGACTTCTGTCGAGAAAGTAAGTTATGCAAGAAGCACTTTGACGTCCATCAATCACAAAGCCTATTAACCTCAACTGTCTGTGCTTTTCAATCAGTCATTACCGCGACATCATTGTGGACAATTCAATTAGAAACGTGCCGTGATTCACACGAGATTGCCGGCGGCCGGCCGAACCACGGACGTGGAAGGTGCGACTGACCGATCCACGGGCGGGCAAGGCGCAAGACCGGGTCCTAATCTCGCTGGGTCTGGGCAGCAGGGACCATATGAGTAGACACAATTGGCCAATCAATAAAGACGAATGACAGAATAGTGTTGGACTGCGGCCCCTTTGCCCCCACAATGCATCTGAGCAATTTCGGCGCCTCACACCATGGCAAAATTACTTGACACCTCCACGGGTTGCCTGCAGCTGTGCTTGGCGACATGCCCCTACGGAAGATGACATTAAAGTTTATTTATCGGCAACTTCTGCCGATGGGACGACTCAACAGTCGACTCCGATTAACGAGATCAGCGATGAGTGCAGAAAAAACAGGCGGACGGATCCGAATGCTTTGTGTTCTTCGCATGAGCCAGTGCGGCAGTCCACCAGTCTTTGATGATGTCTCAATGCACTCAGTTGGAGTTCTTCGTCAAATTGATATCAATGATAGATTTAATGTCCATTACAATTCACGATCTCATTCTACATCATGACGGGTGTCCGTCCACCTAATGTTTAAAAAATTATAAAATATTCACATAATATGTGAAAATGTTCTAATTTTATATTTTATATTATTGCTTCCAAAATGACCTGATCTTCACCTACAGTAATTGCTAAATGATCTGAAGTTCACTCAGCAGCTCACTTTACTTCCCTTTAATTCTGGTGGACCACTGACCACGGATTGACCACTGTCCTCTGTCCTCTAAGGGGGTCAGCCGCCAGTCATTACCAGGCTCCAGACTTGTGACAGTAATTACTGCCTGGTGCTTCACTCCCTGTGACAATGGCCACCCAGTCAGACCCAGCCAGACCCAGCCAGACCCGCCAGACCCAGCCAGACCCAGCCAGACCCAGCCAGACCCGCCAGACCCGCCAGACCCAGCCAGACCCAGCCAGACCCAGCCAGACCCAGCCAGACCCAGCCAGACCCAGCCAGACCCAGCCAGACCCAGTCAGACCCAGCCAGAGCAAAGACATTTTCTGGTTGTACTGCTCTTATTTAGAGATTGTCACAGAAACACGTGTTGAGGTCGTTTTTTATTTAATAATTTTATTACCTTCTTTGAAACATAGACTTAACACCATTAAAGACATCTCAGTTCGATTCGTTCACTCATTTCATTTCAAATTAATTTTATGCAAAACACTACCTGCATGGCATCCACTGTGATAGGCCAGGATGTTACTGAACTTGTGCAGTTATTTATGTAGTTATGATGAAACCACACAGCATCCTGTTAACTGATTCAATTAATGTTTGCCCCAGCATTAATTCAAGTGGGTCTCAAAACTGAATATTCATGAGAATGTACAACATTGGTCTGCATGTGTTTTGGTGACAACTCTAAATGTATTGATTCTTTCCACCAATTAAACAAATGGAACAGATTTGAAGGTGAGACAGTGTAGGGTAACAAAGGAGACAAAGAGGGTGAACCAGAAGACTGACTACCAGAAGACTGACTAATCAAGGATGGAGATTCGGAGGCTGGTGTGAGAGTTGAGTGGAGAACAAGCACAAGAAGTAGAAGCAACAAGTCATCAATCTGACGACATCAATCTGTAAAGTCCAAAGAAAAGTGCAGACATTAATGGCTGAAGGCATCTGACCCTGGGTGCTTGACCCCTGCCCTGGGGCTGTCCCCTGGAGTGTGGACACTCACTCAGGGCGGAATAAAAGGGGAATCGCTCCTGATGTTGAAATCTCCCAGGCTAATAGCCCCGCCAGCCCTGGCTGCTGCCACTCAAGGGTGAAGTTGTCAAGTGATCCCCGGCAGCCAGTCCTGTCAACCAGGGTCATTACAACATCACTGGGTCACCATGCCACTACCGCCAAATGTCTTCATATCCACCAGCAGTGACAGTTGACAACTGGCTGGGCCAGTGGACAGTAGGGCAGGGGCAGAGGGGTACAGTGGGGTTGACACTGGGGTTGACACTGGGGTTGACACTGGGGTTGACAGTGGGGTTGACACTGGGGTTGACACTGGGGTTGACACTGGGGTTGACAGTGGGGTTGACACTGGGGTTGACACTGGGGTTGACACTGGGGTTGACAGTGGGGTTGACACTGGGGTTGACAGTGGGGTTGACACTGGGGTTGACACTGGGGTTGACACTGGGGTTGACAGTGGGGTTGACACTGGGAACGGGAGGCCTCAGCTAACAGGGTCTACAAGATTTTTATGGATGGTTTTCTGGATATCTGCTATTATTCTGCAGTAGCAATCCATTTTTATAGCACCTATAAATTATTAATTCTACATAAGTCTGTAAATCGGTAATGTAAATTGTTTAACCTCTTTGTCACCCCCGCATAACCAGGAGGGGGTGAATGTGTTCAATATGAATCATATTTGTTTCACTTGCAACTACGTGTCTAGACATTGTTTCATGTTTTAGTTCTATGCAACAAGACAATGTTCTCTCACCTTTGAGAAATATAATAAAGTATCTTATATTCCACAGTTCCATACAAATCCTGTCTGTTGTTTTTAAAGTGTTTTAATGACCTACTGAGTTACCTCATCACACCGTGACGATCTTGGACAACTAAGCGAAGCATGATCGTTATCGTTTCTGATATCCCACAAATCTACATCTACTGAAACTGTTGTTTAACCCCAAGTTGTACATCCTCTCTCCACCCCACCCCATCCCACCCCACCCATTGCATCCCAACATTTCCGGAAAACATCAACACATTTGTCGAACAAGGCAGGAATGTCCCATCTCACCACAACCCATTAATCCCAACCCATTTTATCCCCAGTTCCCGCTCCAAGCCATGGCTCAAAGCCACTCTGCCTGGCCGGGGACAGAAGGCCACCAGTACATCACGGGGGACGTCACACACTTCTTTCATGTAGCAGCGGGCACACATGCTCACAGCATAAATTTATACGGTTCAGTATTTAACATAGGTCTTTGAATGTCTACTTTCTCAGCTTCCCACGGAATGCTGTGTTCCGCACTCAAACCCAAACACTTGTGCAGCATTAATTAAACCCTTCCGACCACGCATTATCAGCTCGGAAATGCGACGCAGAATCGCTGCCCAGAACAGCACCACAACAGACCACATTTACAAGACGTAAACCTGTACACATTAGTGCTATTTATGTGGCTTTTTCTGATTTCTATTTTTCCGTTCACATCTGCAGGTTCTGCCTCCCCCTACAGGTTCTGCCTCCCCCTGCAGGTTCTGCCTCCCCCTGCAGGTTCTGCCTCCCCCTACAGGTTCTGCCTCCCCCTGCAGGTTCTGCCTCCCCCTGCAGGTTCTGCCTCCCCTGCAGGTTCTGCCTCCCCTGCAGGTTCTGCCTCCCCCTACAGGTTCTGCCTCCCCCTACAGGTTCTGCCTCCCCCTGCAGGTTCTGCCTCCCCCTACAGGTTCTGCCTCCACCTACAGGTTCTGCCTCCCCCTGCAGGTTCTGCCTCCCCCTACAGGTTCTGCCTCCCCCTGCAGGTTCTGCCTCCCCCTACAGGTCCTGCCTCCCCCTACAGGTTCTGCCTCCACCTACAGGTTCTGCCTCCCCCTACAGGTTCTGCCTCCACCTACAGGTTCTGCCTCCCCCTACAGGTTCTGCCTCCCCCTACAGGTTCTGCCTCCCCCTACAGGTTCTGCCTCCCCCTGCAGGTTCTGCCTCCCCCTGCAGGTTCTGCCTCCCCCTACAGGTTCTGCCTCCCCCTACAGGTTCTGCCTCCCCCTACAGGTTCTGCCTCCCCCTGCAGGTTCTGCCTCCCCCTACAGGTTCTGCCTCCCCCTACAGGTTCTGCCTCCCCCTACAGGTTCTGCCTCCTCCTACAGGTTCTGCCCCCCCCTTGGAGGTTCTGGCTCCCCCTGGAGGTTCTGCCTCCCCCTACAGGTTCTGATTCCCCCTACAGGTTCTGCCTCCCCCTGCATGTTCTGCCTCCCCCTACAGGTTCTGCCTCCCCCTACAGGTTCTGCCTCCCCCTGGAGGTTCTGCCCCCCTTGGAGGTTCTGGCTCCCCCTACAGGTTCTGCCTCCCCCTGGAGGTTCTGCCCCCCTTGGAGGTTCTGGCTCCCCCTACAGGTTCGGCCCTCCCTGCTTTTTCACAAACGATATGACACATATCTTCAAGAAATCTAAGTTAGGTAAGGATAATAGAACACTAAAATGTTTTCATAAATAGTCGGTTCATTTGTGCTGCCACAATGAGACACTTGTGTTCTCTGACAAAGACTCCATGTGCCATTCTCCTGCCTCAGACAATACAACTGTCCCACGTCCCAGTCTCTCAACTGTCCCACGTCCCAGTCTCTCAACTGTCCCACTTCCCAGTCTCTCAACTGTCCCACGTCCCAGTCTCTCAACTGTCCCACGTCCCAGTCTCTCAACTGTCTCACTTCCCAGTCTCTCAACTGTCCCACGTCCCAGTCTCTCAACTGTCTCACTTCCCAGTCTCTCAACTGTCCCACTTCCCAGTCTCTCAACTGTCTCACTTCCCAGTCTCTCAACTGTCCCACTTCCCAGTCTCTCAACTGTCCCACTTCCCAGTCTCTCAACTGTCTCACTTCCCAGTCTCTCAACTGTCTCACTTCCCAGTCTCTCAACTGTCCCACGTCCCAGTCTCTCAACTGTCCCACTTCCCAGTCTCTCAACTGTCTCACTTCCCAGTCTCTCAACTGTCCCACTTCCCAGTCTCTCAACTGTCCCACTTCCCAGTCTCTCAACTGTCCCACTTCCCAGTCTCTCAACTGTCTCACTTCCCAGTCTCTCAACTGTCCCACGTCCCAGTCTCTCAACTGTCCCACTTCCCAGTCTCTCAACTGTCTCACTTCCCAGTCTCTTAACTGTCTCACTTCCCAGTCTCAACTGTCTCACTTCCCAGTCTCTCAACTGTCTCACTTCCCAGTCTCTCAACTGTCCCACTTCCCAGTCTCTCAACTGTCCCACTTCCCAGTCTCTCAACTGTCCCACTTCCCAGTCTCTCAACTGTCTCACTTCCCAGTCTCAACTGTCTCACTTCCCAGTCTCAACTGTCTCACTTCCCAGTCTCTCAACTGTCCCACTTCCCAGTCTCTCAACTGTCCCACTTCCCAGTCTCTCAACTGTCTCACTTCCCAGTCTCAACTGTCTCACTTCCCAGTCTCAACTGTCTCACTTCCCAGTCTCTCAACTGTCCCACTTCCCAGTCTCTCAACTGTCCCACTTCCCAGTCTCTCAACTGTCTCACTTCCCAGTCTCTCAACTGTCTCACTTCCCAGTCTCAACTGTCTCACTTCCCAGTCTCTCAACTGTCTCACTTCCCAGTCTCTCAACTGTCCCACTTCCCAGTCTCTCAACTGTCTCACTTCCCAGTCTCTCAACTGTCCCACTTCCCAGTCTCTCAACTGTCTCACTTCCCAGTCTCTCAACTGTCCCACTTCCCAGTCTCTCAACTGTCTCACTTCCCAGTCTCTCAACTGTCCCACTTCCCAGTCTCTCAACTGTCTCACTTCCCAGTCTCTCAACTGTCCCACTTCCCAGTCTCTCAACTGTCTCACTTCCCAGTCTCTCAACTGTCCCACTTCCCAGTCTCTTAACTGTCTCACTTCCCAGTCTCTCAACTGTCTCACTTCCCAGTCTCTCAACTGTCTCACTTCCCAGTCTCTCAACTGTCTCACTTCCCAGTCTCAACTGTCTCACTTCCCAGTCTCAACTGTCTCACTTCCCAGTCTCAACTGTCTCACTTCCCAGTCTCTTAACTGTCTCACTTCCCAGTCTCTTAACTGTCTCCTCTTTAAACACACTGTATTGTTTAGTGCGTAATCTTCATTCGTAGGAAGCAGACATTGGGTAGAAGGTTGCCCAGATAAGAACCAATTGTTACAGACTCAACTCATGAATGACACACAGATATTACCGACATTTATGTTTAATTTTAATCATATTTTAGTTACATTAAATTATAATTAAAAGAAAGAAACTGAGAAGACATACTGTAATAAAATATATTTAATGCGCCTAATCAAAACTAATCAAATTGTAAAACAAATTACAAGACATTCAAAATCAGTCATCATATTGTTTTTAATTTAACCCTTTAATAACCAACAGTAAATATTTGTTGTGACTTGTGATATGCACTATTGGACTTCTAACAAACTATGGCACTATTGGACTTCTGACAAATATGTGACAAAATATGCACTATTGGACAAAATATGCACTAAGTTAAACTTAAACATTTCAACAGGATGTTTTTGTTAATAAGAGAACACAACAGATGAATTAAACATCATGTAAACTTAACTGTATGGTTAAATGATAAACCAAAGTTTATGATAAAACAAAAATGAATACAATGAAGCATATTTCTGCTTGGACAGATGTTGTCATTTTATGATTAGACGATGATGGTAGTTTGTGTTATACAAGCCCCAAAACCAAATCCACAGAGATTAACTGTAACTCAACCCCTCAACTATCACCCACCCATTGGCGTAACTGAAATATTAACTATAAGATTGAAACATTATCTATAACCACCCTTTAAGTAATGCCTACCATATTGTGTGACATTGTGACCAGATGCGGCCATCCAGCACCCAGCATCATTTAGCTGATCAAATTGTAGCGAATGTTTCATGTGATCACTAGCAACGTCACAATTGCATTCACAAGGCTTATTGGCATATTACGGCCAATTTGTAATCCAAATAAATCCAGCAGGGACTTGATTTGACCAACTGAAGCCACGATGTTTCTGAGAATTGAGATATTTACAGTTTACACATTTACACTTCACAGATTGATAACTATGGAAGGTTTGTTTTAAACGGTAACTAATTTTGGGTTATATTTAAGTAGAGGAAAATAGATAAGTCAATAGTTATTTGGTTAATGCAATCTTGACAAATCGTGCATATATTAAACAATTCCATGGATGCTTAAGAATAATGAACGCAATTATTAAATAAGACACCTAACATGAAACCACAAGTCATCTGTCTTAATACAACATTGTTTGCTATTACAGTTGTGTGTGTATATATATATATATATATATATATATATATATATACATGATCCAAACTAGTATTTTACGACAATAAATGCAACAAAATCAATCTTTTTCAACTACATATAATTATTTAAAAATAATAATTATATAGTAAATGAAATTATTTATAATTATTATGAAAATTATTTTGCCCCCTAAGTACTGTTTGTACATACCAATAGTGCCACATAACACTGCTTATTCTAAAGTTACATCAATTGCTCTAACATTTACTTATTATAAATACTTCTACTCTATGTCAATTGGAAACGTATGTAAGAAATGGTGACACTGTAATAATAACGATAATTAAAATAATAACAAATGAAGAAGGCTATGACACGCTTATGCACATAATTTTTTTCACACGACTGTCATTGCAGACAAGTAACCAATGAGCTCCCATTAACACATCTGTTGCTACGCCGCTTCAGGGGTCAAACGCCACCAAGGTTAAATGATAACCTTAGTCCATGAAGACGGACATAAGGCTTTGGCCGAGACATTATTTACTGCCTCATCATGCACTGCTGGAGAAACCAGACCCATTAGGAAAATGAATAGTTTCCAGAATTTATATCTTGTATATAACTGATGCCTTGTGGAAATCCCAGCAGACAAGAGATGCCTGGTGTGACGGCCTCGACCAGCTGAGATACACTATTGCCAATAATTAATACCCACAGACGGTTACTGACATCTCTGTAGCTCTCAACAGGGCATGATGAATCTACGGTATGACCACTATGTACAATCAGGAGTATCTAAGGAAACTGTCTCTATTTTACTAATAACACATTAAGTTTACGACATGTTACAAGAGCACAATTTATTTCTAGCTGAGCCAAACCACATTTCAACATTAATTTTACACACAACTTCACAAGCAATAAATTCACTATAATTAACTCAACAACAAAAAACAAATATTTGTAAACCATCGTAAAAATTTAGATAAATAACAGATATCTAAGGAGTTCAGCAACAAACTTAAATTACAATCTACGTAGTGATCAATTCAACATAGCGGTAATCCAAACGCTCCACCGTGCTTTCAATCTTGGCCACACCCAACCACCAATGAAACAAGTAGTCAACAAGCTGCCTCAAGATTTCCCCAGTTGAGCTAATGTTGCATGTAGAAGGCAGTAAGTGATGTCACTGACGCAGGTGATTGTCACAGGTGTGCGTCACAGACAGGACGTCTCACACCAGAGCATTGGACCCAACAAAGACGGCAAGTTATGAACAAATGGATGTACGAAATAAACTCACGGAAAAACTGGCAAATAAACTTACATAAATAAAACGTTATTATGTTGTCTAGCCCTATGCACATTTAATACTTAAACAAATTAGTTTTGTCCCAAAATATAATGGCTACTTTTGTGACATATTTATTATACATATATTTTTTCTTAGAAGTAACTATTCTCTTGGATGATAGCAGGTTTAAAAGTTGATTAATCTCAAACAATTTTTTTTATTTAAAACTGAAATATATAACCTTAATAAAGACATTATGCAAATTCTAGTTAGTTGCAGTGCAAGCTGTTTATATTTTAGTTCCTTATGTTAAAAGATGATGACAATTAACAAAAGCAATTTTGCTTAGGACAGAAATCGGCACAGTTGATAATTTGCATTTGTCTTGAGGGATCAATAAACGCAGGCAACCAGTCAGCCACACTTAGGGAAGACGTCATTGAAATAACACTGCAGAGTGATGAAAATTTACATGGGACATCATTAATCAAGACACCATCCTTCCGTTTCGATAATTGCAATGGGACGCAATGCAACCAAAAGACCAAGACAGTTACACTTCAAATTGACGGCACACAGCAGTTGATCATTTGGCACCAACGGGGGAATAACCGAGTCATTCCACGGCGTATCTCGCTAAATTGGCTCACTACAAAATCGGATAAATTCTCCTGGTTATAACAACACAATTTCAGCAAGGAATTTCAGTGATGTGCGGGGCCAATTACCTACGCTACGAGCATGGAAATGAAGAATTTGCAGGGGCATCTGGAATAACAAATCAGTGAAGTTGGCGATGAAAGTGACATCTGTAGGTCTACTTCATCAGACTGTCAGGTTCTCACTGTCGGATTGAAACAAAAAACTGACAGAATAAAATAACTGATTTTGTTTGCTTCTGTATTTTTGTGTGAAAAAATCCCTTTCACTTTTCAGAAAGAACAATACTTATATGTGAAAAATCTGTTTTGGAAAAAACATTTATAAAATTTTATATATTTGCTGTATTAGTAAATAAAATGAATGCACAATAATTGATTACTTTCTGATATTTTCAGAATCAGAATAAATAGGTGAACAATAAAGTGATAATGAATATCTCTTAATGTACATAATAAAAGAATTAAATATTTGTTGCATTATTGATAACATAATGAAGCATTGTTTGTTGCATTTTATAATACTAACAAAATGAGCCAGTCACACACCGAAGAATATTTAATAAAGATTTTATACATATTTATTTGTTGATATAAAATTTAGCAGTTTCTCTGCCCAACAAATATAAATCACACAAAATGTTCCCAGTGGATTGGTGAAAATATTATGCAGCTCGACACATTTGCTGAAAATGTGTAGCCCTGTGAACAATGGACTAATGTACATCTACTATCTGGTGTGAACCCTAAAACTAGTAACAACCCTTAGCATAGAAAGAATTAAAGAAAGGAGTTACACTTCTCCCGAGGTGAGAGGAGTAACAGATTCATCCCAGAAATTTAGGTACATGAGTCACACACTGTCCAGGACGAAGTGACAAATATCCCCCACCAACAACCCCCACTAACAACCCCCACCAACAACCCCCACCAACACCCCCACCTACACACTAAGTTAGATAACTATATTTATTCTTTTTACAAATGTAAAACTAATATCAATGCACTAAACACGAGTAAGAAAACACAGTCATCAGATTCACAAACCAGCAATTTTCTGCCCCAACTGTCGTAATTATATTCTCATTAGGCATCAGAATCACAGCGCCAGGATCGGACTTTAACAGCGCGAATTCTCACATTTCAACGAGGTTCTCCGAGCACAGATCGCCAGTGCGACACCGCGTCATTCGCCATGGAAACTGGATTATTATTAGTGTTATTAACTACAGTTCCAGACGTCGTCAAATCACACACCGCTGGAGCTGGCATTAAACCGTGCACAAGGGCGCACGCAACCACACTTGCAGACACGCGACCACCGACCACTTGCATCAAATTGGCCACTTTCACCGACAATCAAATATGTAGCTAATAACGTGACAGCCAATGAGATGATACGCTGATTCGCTCGCGTAATCCCGTGGTCCGTTGCCTCTCATGCTGCACTGATCGCAAACCGCTTCAGCTCGCTGCCTTTTTAGGTGACATGCCAACGTAAATGTCAAAGTTATTCTGCAATATTGCATGTTTTCACAAATTTTATTCCGCTAACAATCAGCTTTTAATTAGTTAAAGGAAACAATGATTAAATGCACGTACGCGGGCACCTTTTGCTAATGTCAGTTAGATACAAAACGGTCAATTTTTAATCACTCTTAAGTGAATGTAATTAAATTTCCAATGGAAGTAATTATATTAGATGGGATGAAGGTACGGCTGTACCTTTTGTTTATACAAGCACAATGCTTAGGCAAAGCAATTGTAAAGTAATTGCCAGGTGGCAATTTAACAAATATAAACGCATGTTATTAGCTGTTTATCATTGTGATTACCAGTACATTCATTTGGTGTTAACAAAAGAACCGGAAAAAAAAATTAGAAATAACACTTATTTTCTGATCATTAATGGAAAATTTCAAGCAAACAAATTATTTGCAAACGTTGTGTTTGATTATTGCATTTGATGAGTTAGTTTACATGCTAATAAACATATTAGAAAGTCAGATATAAATTTATTCTCTGAACAAGAATAGGCTAACACTCAAATAATACATTTGACACATTGTGTAGAGCATGTACAAATATGAATAATAATTGTAACCCTTCCACAGCACCTACCTATCTCCTTGAAAATACAAGTAACTACAACTATTAGTGCCCAGTTCTTTAATCTAAGACGAACCCACACAATCATTAAACACTGTTATCCCCCACTTAGCAACAAATGACACCAACCATCTTTTAATGCGCATTCTAAATCACCGATTCTAACACGCAATTTGCGCCCGATTGGTGTAGATTTCACATCAAAGTGCCTCGGTCAGACCCCACCTGCCTTGAGTTGGTTTTTTTACCCACACCTGGCTTCAGAAAGGCTGGGACACGTGCAGAGACACGTGTGGTACATCCTGAATCAATTGCCACCCAGAATCCCACATGATACAGTCCACATGGGCCGCAAATAACCAGTTCTCATCACCTGGTGCTTTGATTTGAAGGATTTCCTTCGGGAAACACGACTTCCAAACATCAAACCCATTACGTTCTAGGGAGGATCCTTTATGTTTGTAGGACTTCCTAAGAGTTAATTGAGTTTTATTTATTATGTTCACGACAAAAAATATCATAGGTAAAAATGAAAGATAATATATTTGATCTTATCTTAGGATATTTACTGCATGTGTATTCATATCATACAGTGTACATTGTAATTATATATATATATATATACATACATATTATATATATATATATATATATACATATATAAGTATTTCATAAGTCTTACATAAATATTATTCATAAAATTTTCATGAGAAACCAACACAGTTTACACGAGAAAGGAAATACAATAAAACAGACTTTGGCCTCCTGATAAGCTTGACTGCAGTTTTTGTATTGGATGTTATTCCTGTTAACAAATACAATTATAACAACTACAATTTAAATTTACTCACATTACCACTACGCTAAACTTTGTAGGTGAATGTCTCCCAATAACCATTTAGAAAAAATACTCTCTTTAACTGCATCTTTTGTAACCAGGTGTTGTATGTGACAACCAGGTATGAACACAACAAGTCCCCCCCCTCCAAGTCCTAGCTGTGGCTGTTGTCAATGAAGGCCGTCAGACTCCTGCCAAAAGCTGATGTAAATTGCGACCTCTTTCCCCGAGACTTCCTCTGATTATCAGGTCCCTACTTCACAATTATCAGTCGTATGAGCAATCACTCTTCAATGATGTCTGCCCACGAGCCCTGCTATCCTGGTGATCAGTTATCCTGTCTTCCTCAATGTCTCCCAAGAAAATCGGGAAGACCTCGGAAACATGTTCGATGTTTTTCAGCCGTTCCCCACCTGGTGGAGCCGGCGGCTGCCAATAAAAATTACGCCGTCTAATAACAATGCGTCGATGTCGACGTGATGACACGTCATGCTGGCAGACAGACAACGGTTAATGCGATGACGACAGGAAAGACTTCATCACTTATATTTGACACGAGGGGCCCACGGAGGAACATCCAAGGCAGCCATTATGGAAATGCAGTCCCATCAACGAGCCATAAATCGGTGCGAGAAGTATGAGCCTCCATCTGGGTGCCGGCCTCGTCATATCAGCGCAGCAGACGATACCTCGGCTAAATCCGGTTTGCCAATTTGGCAACGAAAATCGACAGTGGCTCATTGAATATAACTATCTGATTACTACTGCTGCAATCAAATGTGTAGCATTGCATTTAAATAATTACATTTGTAAAACATTACCATGTAATAACTATGCTCATTTCCAAGGACTCAATAAAGAAATATTCTATATACAAAATATTCTATATACAAAAACGTATACTTAAACATAATATATATATATATATATATATATATATATATATATATATATATATATATATATATATATACACACTATACACACACATACACTGTATATGTACAACACTAAAAAATTGTTTTTATTATATAACTAATTAAGTACACGTTTATTTGATATAATCTGTTTGAACAAAAACAGCCAAGGTTTCTTCAAGAAAAATATCAGGCAGTTTGCACTGCACATTGTCACCAGGTGTATCATCATTAGTTTCCACTCTCAATTTCCTGTCATCAATTTAAATTCACAGCTTCATTTCCACCACCCTCACCTCACACCCATTACACCCTGCCCCATCTGTGGCCCACCACACCCCAGTCCCCTGGTGATCATTACCCCCCAATTGTGGCTCAAAGGGTGTCTACTGGAAATCAAAATGTTGAGTGTATTGGGAGGGGGAATCACTGATCAAAGGGGGAGGGTGGGGGACAGATGGCCTGTGGACATTGTGTGGGGGGATAAAGAGGGGGGAGGGTGGGGGCGGGGAGGGGCGGGATGTGATTTCTAACAAGAAAGTCACTTAGTGGCTAATTTGTGATAAGCGTGTTAACAACACATTCTAAATTGATTACATAGAATTCAGAGACTGCAGCAGATGTGGAGAGTTGAGACATTCAGGTTTACTATGTATTTAAAAACTTTACAATTAAACTTAACAATTTTGTTTTAACCTAGCTACTAATCAAACCATGAACTGATAACATATTTTGTACAACAATTACAAAGCTAATCACAGAAACATCTCACTAGTGAATAATTTATAATTTACTAATTTATGAAAATTATTTATTGAATGTACATGTGTATTAATATTAGTAAATTAACACAAATTTATTTCACACCATGCATAGTATTAAGAGATTGTGTTTAGTATTTGTTACACATTCTTGAAATCATTGTAAAATTACACAAATATTCCATTATTAACTTCAAGTTGTTTTACCTCTAAGCACGGTGCTAATTCAAGTAAATGCAAACTTCCTAAATGAGTTACAATTTCATAAGTCTAGGCTATTCTTTTAATATTGTAAATATAATCTAATAACATAAGGTGTACATATAATTTCTTTATAGAAATGAAATATGCTAGTGAAGCTGACAGATACAAGTTGGTTTTATTCCTGCTTTAGCAAACAGATAAATTGGGAAACCTTTCAAGATTGTGGAAGTATACACACACGCTTGTATCATCAATATGAACTAGATATAACATGCCTGAGACTCCTTACATTCTGCATGGCAATCAAGATTGAAATTTTTCTTTTTAGGTAAACATCCAATTGGAAAGTGGGCATGGAAATAACTGAACAATTTAGCCACACTTGCCCTATTTGTCATTTCTTTTTGTTTTGTTTTTTAACATATATGCTGCTAGTTTTTACATAATCAGTTCCAATAAATTTATTCTCCTCAGTGAAAATAAATATTTTCTGATACACAACACACACTGTTTCTTCATTAATATAAATCCTTCTAGTGATTCTGTATTCTTTAACTGATAAAAAATATATCCATATTTCCATGGTTAAAGAATGTCTTCAGAGTTCTTTTAATCTCAACCAACTGTTGTTTGTAAGAATCTAAAGATGGAAAAAAGAATAACTGAAACAGTATATTTAAAAATAACAAACAACATAAAATAGATCGTCATATTTCACTTAGTAAATATTTAGTACCTATATAATAAATATGCATAGAATTTACAAGACCACATAAAGAGTGTAATAGGCTATTTGTAGTTGCAACATCAGGGATACTAAAAAACACAAAATGCTGCACGTTTTACTTCTGTGACAAATTTCTGTAACTTCATTTCGATTCAACTTAACAATGTGTCGGTGGGGAAACCTACTTAGCCTTAAACCAGGTGAATAGACGTCTTTAGTAGAAGATGACTCAAAAATATGCTTAGAAGGAAGAACCGGGTAACATCTGAAGGCAGGTGTTTGTTTTATTAGCAAATGACAGGGAAGTGTAAAGGGAGCTGTGTTTTTGTCTTCAGCCGAACTCGGAGCTATCGTAATTGAAATCTGTTCTCATGTTCGGGGCCAGGCGCCCAGACAGGGTATGAGTGCCGCGGATCATTTTCACCTCAAAAACACCATGGCTGTCTTGTATAAATTACAATAGCGCTACACACAATATCGATGCGCCGTGCGTGATAAAGGCAGAATGCTGTGACAATACGCGATGAAACAGGACTCATCCCACGAGACACAGACCTCAACAGCCCGACTGTTACGGCTCAGATTCCAGTAAAAAACAACACGTCTGTCTGGTGTAAATTACAATGCCAAAAGACACAATGTTGATGTTTTGAACACGATAAAGACAAACTGCTTCCACCAAACCGGATGTAACCAGAGCCGCACAATACCCCTCTAACGCTTAGACAATGAGAGCCTTGATAACGGATAAGCTGCGAGGTATTTAAATTACGAGGGTCGATCAGAGCCCCCTGCGTGTGTGAGCTGTGATGAGTCCATAACACACTACTGTGGATCCCTCCTTGCTCAGGGACAATGCACAAAAGGGTGGAAAAAAGCGTGCGACAAATCTCAATTCGTTCTGGTTAACATCTGAAAAGAAGCGGCATTGAAACGGAGAGCGCGTCGTCAGCGGCTTTGAGCGGAAAATAGTCGCGCAACGTTGTCTGCTGTGTCGCTAAATTGCCCACAGCTATTTATCCGTGGGGTGGATTCCTATTGTCGTGCCGTTGAATCGTGCTTACCACTGGCAAACAGGCAAATTACCGGCTATCGGGTGGTTCGGCGGGGTGGTAGTGGAGGGCACAGGTGACAGATACAAGTGTAAAGTGCGCTCATCCGTGACGCCGCAGTTTCATTTCAAAGGCGTCGCAAATCCAACACGGCCGATTTCGGCGAGGCGATTTTTTGCTCGACATGCCAGTGAGGCAACGGTGTGAATCATGTGACTTGTGCGATTCAGGAGGCGGCAACAGCGACACGTGGGAGAGGGTTTTTTGCACAGGGGCCGCTGTCTGTGAGAAAGGAACAATGCGCCCTGAATGTTCGAGCCGAAGAGTGTTGGAGATGGAGTCGGGGAGCATCTGATAACGCCACGGCTGACATAATCGTAGGATCGGAACACGAAAACCTCATTGAAATCACCCAGTGGCATATTATTGATCAGCGTATTAGATGATAGCCCGGGGAGGTTTGGCGAAGACCTGCTATTTCCAGAAGCGGGGATACCACAAATGCGGGCAGAGGGAGGTCTTAGTTTCCTGTGAACAGAGACGATAACACAAGACTGCCAGAGTGTTGAATACTTCGCACGTCTTCACACATCAGCCATTGTTTTGCTGCTATAAATAGATCACGTGATAACGATGTAATTTAAAGGCCCTGTCTTACACAACGATATGGTTATTATGGTTGGGGTGAGGGTTCTTCTGTTGGGGGGGGGGGGGGCAACCGTCAGACGTAAACGCTGTTTTTATACGTTCAAACGAGAAGTACAGAGGAATTGACATCCAGGTACACTGGAGGTTTCACTTTCAACTCAGTTATTTCATAACATATCTTGGTGATTTAAAACGGCCACTTTTTATATTCCAGATAACAAGGCAACGAAAACAAATATTAGTTGAGTTATCCCACAAAATGTATCACACTTCAGTCATTCTCTTAACAAGTTCATCATATATCATTAGCATGTTCTATTACATGAGAACTGCGTAGAATGTGGAACAATATCTTCCCACAAATGTTTAAATCACAGTTAACTCAAAATATGTTAAAATACTCCTGAAAGTGGTTAAGGTTGTTACGCCACTCAGACGCATCATAAGGAAAATAACGAGGGATATTTTACCTGTGACACCAGCCAGTTGTTTTGTATTTCTCGTGTCTTCACGTGAACTGACAGGGGGGCTATGGACGTGCCTGGCTGAGGTGGGTGCTTGGTTTCAATTTTTAGTATTTCCACTTTTTAGGGGGTCATATATACTCTATGCCAGTTGCTAAGCACATAGGCAAGGTCTCGATTTTTTCATGAAACGCCTGTACTGCATTGCCACAGCCACTCCCTGGCATTATGAATTATAACATAATTTACTTGTCGATGACAGAGGTATTTGGCGTGCCAGGTATCAAAGGGGGGGGGGGGGGGTGGGGGGTGGTAGGTGGGGGGTGGGTGGAGAAGAAATGGGGCAGCTGCAATCAGATGAAAAAATGCTCGTATGTGATTAAAAACAATTTACTGCTAAGTGCAATTGACTTGTTGCACACAAACTGGACCAAACTGGAGGCTGGGGGGAACAGACGCCACGACACAGGACACTGACACTGACACAGCTAGACACACAGGACTGTCTGACACTGACACAGCTACAAGACACAACACTGTCCCGTCAAGTAAAGGCACACATCTTAATTACAGTGCAGACAGTATGGTTTATAATTATTATTGGTGCGAGTGTGGCTGCGTGTGTGTGTGTGTGTGCGTGCATGAATGTGTGCATGTGTGTGTAGGTATATGTGTGTGAATGTATGTATGTATATATTATATATATATATGTATGAATGTATACACATACACACACATATATATATATATATATATATATATATATATATTATGACAATATATATATATATTATAGGTAGATAGGTAGATTAATAAAGTGATATAACAAAAACTAAAATACAAGCACATTTTTTAATCCATGATATTAAATTAAGATTAATGCAAGTGTTTTCAAGGAACACACTGTCTAACCCTGTTTGCTCCCTGAATCCCTCTCTCAACCCCTCCTGCAGCAGTACTCCAGTCTCCAGACCGCTACAGTGTGTGTGGCTGTTACTGGGGTCATTACAGGCTAGCAACTAGCTGGCGATTAGCAGAATCATTAATAAGACCAGGATGGGAATAAAACAAGGCAGACAGGAGCAGGCCGGCCCGGCCTAGACAGCTGGGGATGTCTACACACATAAATGTATAAATGTATCTTTGGTCTACTGATGTTACATCCATTTGTCGAAATGGTCCATTGCCGACTTGTTTCACTAATATTGTTGTCTTTTGCTGTTATGGTCCATTGGTAGTCTGAGGACCATGTCTGTCAATGCCACCCCATGGTCCCCTGGTCTACCATTGTTGTGCTCTACTGGACTTGGCAACATGGTCCGTCTGTGGTTCATAAAAGATATGGTCTTCCAACAACATGGACCACCATGGTTGTTTTTGGTTCAAACGCGATTGTTTCACAGTTGTTGTTTTACCTACATCACTGCATAGATAACTAGATGCTGACTACATAACAACAACTAATAACTGTCAGTCCATCAACTCATCCGTCTCTCTCTCCATCTGTTCACATAACCATCAAGTTGAACCTTTAACACACCAGCACGTTTAATACGACACGCCACACGGTAAAGCAACACACCTACAGGTGCACTCATTGACTGTGTATGTTTCCATTATTAACAACTGAATCTGATTCATGATTTGCATAAATTAATAACAAAGTGTTGTTCTGATATACCTGCAGATATTATGTGAGGTAATGTCATCAAATGAAGGCCACATCAATTAATCCAGCACAGCTCTGACAGAATGCTAGACAGGGACATACAGTGGTGAGCAAATTGACACTGGATCAAGTACTTTAATGTGCCTGTGTGTGTGTGTGTGTGTGTGTGTGTGTGTGTGTGAGCGTGCGTGCGTGCGTGATGTGTGTGTGCGTGCTTGCGTGCGTGCGTGAGTGTGTCTGTGCACGCGTGTGTGCATGCATGAGTGTGCATGCATGCATGTGTGCAAACATGTGTATGCATACACACATGCAAGTTCAAAGCATTTGCCACTTGGCAACTGAGACACGCCATCAGCACAGGTAATAACTGCCCCACTCCACTGCAAGCATAGCGCAGGTAAAGTAGACAAAAGCCACACAAACAATGTCCTCCCTCTGTAGACCGACTGTCTGTGTCTGTGCCCCGGCAGATTTATGTAAGAGAGGAATCAGTTATCGGAGAGTATCATACCAAGACCCCCGGATCACCGTTGTTCTGCATACACAGCTGTTCACCAGCTATCCCCAGAGACACCCAACCAACCCTCGTCATAGATACTTGCATATTTGCAGGTCGGAACATCCCTTCGAGACACCATCCATTATATTTGGACAGAGTGCCCAGATTTGTAGCTGATTTGATTTCAATCTCGGCACTGAGCGGAGACATTAAATACTAAACAGGAGTGAACCCCCTCACCCTCTCCATTAATCTTTGTCGCTAAATTAAATGCAGCTGTGATGAAAAGTGGTGAAATGTCTGACAATCTCTTCCCACTCAGCTCAGATGTGACAGCTTCTGATGCCACATCAATTCATGCATTAATCTCACTAAACAGACCCTTCTTATGTCGGTAAAACAAGTTTTAAGCTATCTATTTTGTGTTTGTTTGTATTTATGACAAAGTGGGATAATAAGACACAACTTCATCTAAGTAGCTTTGAACATAAACAAACAGAAACAGAGTCAAAAACTTGACAAAAATAAACATACCATTTTCAACAGCCCATTCATCACAGTTTTAATGTTACGAAACAATCTGAAGTGGTTTCTTAATTAGCAATAAAAAACCAGCAGAGTGATTAAGAACAACAGCAAGACAACTATGCCAACACCAAATGTAATTGTTAATTCAATTAAAGTTAATTTAATTGAAACATTTGATAAGATTAATTTAATGAATCTGATAAATGTGTGAGTTAATTGAACTCAACCAGGAAATGTCTGATTCAATTTTCACGTAAAAAATTCACTTTTCAAGCTCCCAACCATATACCCACTAGTTGCTTCATGTATTGTAAACGTAAACATCTGACTATGTTAATAAGAAGTGTATTATGTATAGCATGCCGATATATATCCTCTTTATAGTGGCTCTCTCACAAGTCTGTCGAAATGTTGCAGCCACTACTTTTAATCGCCAGTCACAAAACTTCGCTCTTCACCTCGGCAGCGATGAAAAAGCACGTAATAACAATTGGCAACGCAGCACCCCAGGGGTAAGGCAACACCGCAAAACTGGGAACACGGGCTGGGGAAAATAAAACAGCGCCATAAATCGACGGCGGAGTACTAAAACACGAATCCAATCTCGCAGTAATATACGGCATCTGAGCTTAGTTATTGCGTAGTATGTCTTGCAATTCTTGCATAAACACGAAGAATGTCATAATGAAGGGAATGGTTAATGCGGCCGTACAGTTAGACACACCTACTGTATATCAAGCAGGGTTAACTTATTGTGTGCTCCCAGTAGGGACCCTCCTGAGTTCCAGCACTAACCAGCGTGTACATTTGATCTTTATTCGTCCATACATCAATCTGCCCATCAATCCATCCACGAGTCATATGAATATAGAATAAAGTCCTGTCGTCCTTTGATACTGGGAGTGAGGGAAGAACTGAATAAACCTGCTGTAAAAAGCCACGCACTGAGCCAAACATCTGTTGCTGCAAATAAAATATTTGCGTCTGAAACAAACATACCTCCACGGCACGTGAACAGACACATGCATATTAAACGTGCGGAAATATCTGTTATAACATAGAATTCTTCATGACTAAAGAGTGTGTTGTTTTGAGTACCAGGGGGTAACACTGGCCACAAATAGTGAAGAATCTACATACAGAATAGAGAAGTATTCGCAGTAATTTAAACTAGCAAATTTAAACTACATCATTTACTGGCAAATAAAATATTAACTCATAAAACCTGGAGAGGAATGACACACACGCATTAAACTGAAACAATTGTAGCACTCCGTGCACGCATTGCTAAATGAAAGAGCTGTCCAGCACATTGAATCCTGGCTTGCTGGACACAGTGGGTGGACAATGGTCAAGCAGTGACAGACACTGGAACATACTGGACAGGGTTAACTACATGTGAATGAAATGACAGGGCTACGGTCATCACAATTACACTTCAGTTCACAGAGACTGACCAAGTGGCAACTAATTCACCCAACATTTGAATTGATACGGCGCATCGTAAGAGAAGATCAAATCAGTGAACTAAAGGTAGCGACAGGGAGGTGAGGGGAAGGAATGGAGGAGTTTACTCTGCGACCGATGGCAGGAAGACCAAGATGTGTAAAGACATGTAAACGGTCTGGCAGAATTTAGTATTACAGACAAGACCAAACAGGTGGCCCAGCAGTTTACTTTCTTGATATTTTCACTGACTTTAGATCTTGTAATGTTTGTTAAATAATAGAGAGATAATAGTTGATGGACTACATGAAAATATTTGTTTTTAAATTATTCTTAATTTTGTTTTATTTGAACATTAAAATGAGATTAAAAATATTATTATAGTAAAAAGAAAGTAAAAAATACGACTGACTTACAATTACATTACAGTTAATCTTACATCTACAGATGAAGACAACTGAATTAAGTGCAGACACACACAGCCAGTCCAGGGGCCCTACTGGCCTGGCCCGGCCCGGCCCGGCCCTCAGTCCACTCGTCAACCTAAAATTCCCGTCTTTCCCACATACATGACGTCGCTCCACAAAGGGCAAATCAAGTTCGACGATGAAAAATAACCACCAGATATATGCAGGCAGCCACGTTGGCCTCACTCTGACACCAAATTCCCAGAAATTACAACAACTGTCTCATAAACACTGCGGAATAGCAGTGAGTTCTTACAATCATCTAAATCCTCGAGTGGGAAGGCCGGGAATCTGCCAGGAGGACACGTCCATACAGCTGCACCAGTCTACCACCGTTTTAATTTGTGGCTTCATCGTAAATTAAGCAGAAAAACAAAGCGAGGCGGAGAGGAGGGGAGGCAGCGACCAACGCTCAGGGAGGGACGCTTTCTTAGGGACCATTAAGTTATTGTGAACAGTTGCAAGAGTGGGATCAGGCTGGGGGGGGGATTGGGGGAGACTCGTTGAGACAGGGAAAATTGTCTGTATAACCATTATTATGATAACACTACATTTAAAGAAATTTTACATATAAAGTTAGAATTTTGTTCGGTAATGCAACTGATTACAGATCTGATTGTGAGGGTGAAAGAAAGACGTTTATTTTGAAAGAATCGCCATCAAAAACAACACAGGGAAGTCAACCATATACAGTCTAGTGTAATGCCTGCAAATCACTGGCAAATCTAAGAAATAAACTGAAGAAAGATGACAGAAAACTCGCAGGAAAGGTTGTCTTAGGGAAAAGTCAATTTAAAATACGATATTGTATTGTCCTTTGTTTTGTACTAAATACAGTTGAATTACAATATTCCAAATAAACACATTACACTTAATTACCAGTGAAGGCTTTCAGAATTGTCCTGGTATATATCTCATAATCATTAAATTGAGTCAAATTATTCATAGCTTTGTATTTATTCCAGTCTTGAAATAAAATACTGCAAGTTTATTAAGATTTGTATAGACAGTAAAAAGGAGGCTTTATTTATGAGGCTTTTTCCTGATCTTATTTCTGCCCCAATCCTAAACAAGGAGCTCTGAATGCCCTTCCCTTAACTGGGCTCGCCTGCAAGTCTCCGCTGAAAGAATTACGCCAACTGGTCACGTCAACAGGCACAGACGACCAAACAAGACTGACTAAATAATGCTGTAAACTATCGCAGTGCAGCGGCCTGTCATATCATAATATTCTGCGTATATTTGTGGCAAAAAGCCGAGGCGAGACATGTGTCGGTGCCCGTCATTGTGGCAGCCTCAGAATCAGTTTCATGTGTTTGACTGCATGCTTAAGATGCGCACTATTTGGCCCACCACCCACCCACCCAGCCATCCGCCCGCCCATCTGCCAGCCAGCACCAAAATTACACGCAATTTAATAACCATTATAAAAATTACAAAACCCACATAACTGACAACAACCCAATGGTGGTCATATTTCACGGAATTATCCCTGGTGTAAATCTTTTTTAAAACTGTGAAATGTGAGTTTCCGGTTTCGTTGTAATTCTAAAATTTGACGTTTTATTAATAAAACGTTTCTGACATTCTGTCACCGTTATTAAAAATTCCAATAAGTTCTGTGCTCTCATCAAATATCGTTAAATTTATAATGAGATAAAAAGGCCAGATAATTCCATTACCAGAATTGTGATTTCCTCTTGCCATATGTGCAGTAATTGCAGGCGGTTTATCTGCAGAACAAACCACCACAGCAGCTTGGTGTCTCACTTCAAAGACGTGTGGCACCAGTTACATAAGAGAAAATGTCTGTTATGAAAGATGACATAATTTTTGCTGCCAACTTATCTCCTACAGTCAGTCAACCGTGACCTCACACTGCCCCCTGGTGGTCACATGAAGTAGCCACTTGTTATGGAAAAATATATACATATTATAATTATACAAAAGCTATTTAAAATATAGAGCCATTTAAAATGTTAATGTTTCTTTAAATATTGCATATAATTATTATTGATATGGTAATAGTATGTATAGTATTGTATACACACATATATATATATATATATATATATATATATATATATACACACACACAGGAGAGTGACTATGTACACAAACAAGTTGACTTATATATAGACATTATGACACGAACCCCCCCCAACCCCCCACCCCAGATGATTTACCCCCCTCCAACCACCTAGCCCTCCACCGTGTGTGTCAACCCTTGCATGTCCCACCCGATCAACTCTCAAGTCTCTCTGCTCCGCGGCGAAATAAATCAGAACAGAAAAACTTGCTCCACGAGAGTGAGAGTGGAGTCACAATGACACAGCAAGGATCGTGTGCTGGATACAGATACATTCTCTCCCTGCCCACATTCCTCCATCCCATTATCCCTGCTCCCACTGATGACAACCTCAGATGCTCCTGAAGGAGCCTTACACACCTGTCGTCAATCAGTCACCTGGCGGGCAGAGATGGCCAATCATTCTTAATCCCTCCATTTATGACGAGTCTCATCATCCACACCACCCCCGGTCAGCTGTCCACTCACTCACGCCGGCCCACGGATGACCACATAAAATGCGGCCAAATACATATTTTTATTCAGCCAAAATCCGTTTGGACAGCAGACAAATTTACAATACTGGTTTTGTTTATTTATCTGCTGTTTAAAATGTATTTGAACACTGGATATTTTATGTATTAGCTTTTTTAGCACTGAATATTTAAGGATTTCATTTTATGTATTGTAATTATTAATCATTATAAAGTTATTTGATTGCTAATTGTCTAAAAAAAATGCTTTGCTAACCATTTAACAAAAATATGCTATGTAAAATACCAGCATTATTATTATTGAAAGCAAAATGCATTATAACTGTTTATTTCAGACAGTTATAATAACAGTGTGTGTGATGTGTACACACAATAACAAAACAACACTGCCATAAAGTTTCTTTTTTATATACTGGCATTGTTTATAGTTTAGTGAACTATTCTACCCTGTTTTTATAAATAATTCTTCCAGCGTTGTTCCTTTTTTAAAGGTGCACTTAACAAAATGTATCAAAGGTGTAAAATGCTAACTAAAACGGCTTACATACAAAAAGCATGTTTTACTACTGACCATACTTTGTTGATTGATTGGGGGGCATTTTTGTTTTTACTACTTTTATATTTTGCACAGTGTTATATCTAATTGTGCTGCAGTTTTCTACCATATAAAACAATAAAATATAGAGCCGTGTCTGTTTATAACTGTTCTCTGTGTCAATGACAATATGTTGATACAAGTCAACTTTATACCAGAGACTCTTATATCTTAGAACATGGTGGAATATCATATATATATATATATATATATATATATATATATATATATATATATATATCTATATATATATATATAGATATATATATATATATATATATATATATATTTATTTGTATATAGTGAGTAAATTACATTACAATTTCTGTTCTACTCTGTGAAAGGCTAGATAGCAATGCTCATATTGTTGTATAAAACATACTATAACTATAACTAATTTATACCAAGAAATGTTATCGACAAAATATGATCCATCCCCAAACTGTATTCAAACGTCCAGCAATGCTGTCGTGTCATGTGATACGACAGACTCCTGGTGGTCCAGCGACCTCACCTGGGATAAACATTTCCCCCATTCCCTCCCTCCACCAGGCTACAGACTACGGCAGGTTTCTCCAATTCTTTTGCCAGCGTTTTGACAGATCAGCGCAGCGCGTGCCACCTGAATGTGGAACTGTAAAGTCATAGGTCCCGTCTCCCACACATGGCCCCATACATCACTGATGAAGGGCTGTGGTCAGTGAGAATATCCAACAGAACGGACACTCGTTCCCAGATATGTCTTCTGTCATTAACCCTGTTACACATTCACCTACATGAACCTGGTCAGTTAACCCCGGTGGACACAGCTTACACTCATGCCTACGTGAAAACTACTAGACAAAATAACAGTATCAAACTCTCTCAAATAAAGCCCCCCCATATTGTAATGAACCTGTTAGAATTCTATATCTCAATACACTATTCCTGACATTAAGTGGCACCATTAGGTGATAAGCCAAATAAAACCCACCAATCAAATATATAACTTTAGAGATTTTTAGAATAGCTGACATTACGTGATTTTTCCAATCTCAATAACAGATCTCCTATAACATTAACTTGGCAGATGAGTTTTTTGTATTTTTATGTACTTTAAAATATTAATATTTTGACTCCAAGCGCCACACTTTGATATAAAACATATCTGTACGAACCAGAAATGTTATGTGAACTGAGCAAGTGGCTGAGAGCCACAACTTGTGGTCACCCACTGTCCACTGTCTGGCCATGTCCTGTCTGACCAACTAAATACTCTAATATGAATATCAATAATACATAAGTAATTAACGATAATTGCTGTTCTGTCTCGTTGCGTGATGATAATTTCCTCACTGAATGTTCAAGGCTGCATCTTGATTGCAACATGTCATCAACTGATTGCCCAATCTCTCCTAGCTGTGGCCCAATCTCACCCGCACTGGCCCAATCTCACCCGCACTGGCCCAATCTCACCCAGCACTGACCCAATCTCACCCAGCACTGGCCCTATCTCACCCAGCACTGGCCCAATCTCACCCAACACTGGCCCAATCTCACCCAGCACTGGCCCAATCTCACCCAGAACTGGCCCAATCTCACCCAGAACTGGCCCAATCTGACAGAGCACTGGCTCAATCTGATCCAGAACTGGCCCAATCTGACCCAGCACTGGCCCAATCTCACCCAGAACTGGCCCAATCTCACCCAGAACTGGCCCAATCTCACCCAGCACTAGCCCAATCTCACCCAGAACTGGCCCAATCTCACCCAGCACTAGCCCAATCTCACCCAGAACTGGCCCATTCTCACCCAGTACTGGCCCAATCTCACCCAGAACTGGCCCATTCTCACCCAGAACTGGCCCAATCTCACCCAGAACTGGCCCATTCTCACCTAGCCATGGCCCAATATCACGAAGCCAATCTCACCAATCCCTAGCCCAACCTCATTAACTGATAAATAATAATTTCTTTTGTGCCTAAATCCTTGACAACCAACCTCAGAGATCAGTACAAAAGAGTTGATGAATCTCAGAGTTGATAAATAGTCCAGTTGTCAACAGATGGACTGATGCAATAGTCAGTCATTTAAGTTACAACATCATATTGACCACAAGTCCTACATTATTGAACAGTTCTCAGGATAGTCCTTTTACAAATCAAAAGTTTTCATTTATCATATCCAGTCCTTTTACAAATCAAAAGTTTTAATTTTTCATATCTAAAGTCAAGATTATTCTTTTTACCCGTCTGTCATTTGTCAGTACAGTGTAGTACTGAAGAAGTCGGAGGGTTACGTCAGATGAAAGCCTCTACAGCTAAACAGCTAATCTTGACTTTGGATATGAAAAATGAAACCTTTTGATTCCCCGTCTCTCACTTCCTGGTCAAGTCTCACACCGAAAATGAATTCAAAGTATTGTTTTTAATTTTGCAACATTTTATATTAAGTAATCAGATTATAACAGTAAATGATCTCGCATCGATCATTTTAAAGAAATGAGGTTATATCATGTTTTACTTAACCCTTCATGCCCACATTACCAACACTCAGCCACAGTCTACCGGTTGGAGACATGGTGACTCTCCAACAAAGGTCATCAGGGTCAGAGTTCACCAGATGACCCAGTGCTAACCAGGAAGAGGTCATCGACCTGTTAGAAGTGCCAGTCTGACATGATGGCATTGACAACGGCAGATATATAATTGACTGTAAAACCAATTATAAAACCCGAAGCAGCCATGCATTTCCACAGCGAGCCACTTGGCATATCATGCGAGGGCTCAACCCGCAATTAGCCAAATGTGGCTGATTTCAGCTAATAACCGATGTGCGTTTTTTACCCCGTAATTACCGGCTGATCGCGAGGTACAATCAGGATAATGTGTCTGACATTATTCGATCTTGTCGCGCGACTAGCGAAATTGGCCTAATGTGTCTCCAATTCTATTAGTGTAATTAATCGAAATTTTGTTGTCCTGAAAATGTTTATCCGTGCTCACAGTGCAGTGAGTTGTCAACTAATCAATGTAATGACAGCATCTCTTTGTCACGTGTTTGTAGTGTGAGTGACAGCATTGCACTGACAATGGTTGTTTGAGTGCAAACATGAGCATCACTCTAATTGTGTCTATGGTGTTGTGTTGTGTTGTGTTGTGTTGTGTTGTGTTGTGTTGTGTTGTGTTGTGTTGTGTTGTGTTGTGTTGTGTTAGAAACCAGTATAGCGACTGGTTATGATATGACTAAAGTGCAAGATTTGGTAGAAAGTGTAAGCCATAAAACACTGTCTCTTCTAATTCAACAGAATCAGACCATCACATGCACATCTGCTATGTTTTGAAGGATGCTGGGAGTGAAACAAATATCAAAAGAAGTGAATGACAAAAAGACAACTTAAAATCAATCGCATAAAAATATTAGTATAAGTACCTTAGTTGATAATTTTAGGTTTATTTTTCAACCTGGTTTCATACATTTGCAGAGTTAACATGAAATATGTTTCACATAATGATAATAGTGATACCGATATCATGGAGATATCATGGAGATATCACGGAGATATCATGGAGATATCACGGAGATATCACGGAGATATCACGGAGATATCTTGGCATTTAACACCTGTTTGTAGTTTACAAATGTTCTTCTTCCAACCAATTTAAATGCGCGTACTTATAAATAAATTAAGCGCATATAAAAACATTTTTCTGGCCCCAACTTGTGTCAAAACATTACATCTAATTTAAATTTCATTCAAAATTGAAATATAATTTGCCTATAAATCCTAGCTAATTATTAAATTTGACATAAATTACTACATGTTGGCACTAACACTGCAATATGTCAACAGACAAGTAATTAAAACTGAATATTATATTACAAAGCAATGCGACAACTGTCACGCATATGTCACATGACTGTCACATGATGTCACATAATGACAGCTCCCTTACCGATTAGTCGATTAGCAGTGGGTCTTTCGCCAGACGAGACGAGCAGACGTATACTTCTGGTAGTTAATATTAATGAGGCCTACATGCAGCGATTATCCTTGCATAATCCAGCAGCCATCACATTTGTATCAATGCTGGCTAAATCCATAAATCATACATGTATAGCATCGATAAATATTCTATTTGACAACTGCTGCTTTTACAATGATAGTTGTCAGTTGTTTTTGCCAAGAATGTTATTGCAAGGTTATAATATATTTATTACAATATTTGACTTCTAATCTAAGCAATGATTCGGGTGAGTGACTGAGTATGGTGTGATGTGATGTGATATACACAATACACATGCTGTTTTCTCGCTCATCAACTGTAATAGCTGTTGAGAGCTTCAAAAAGTTGTTCATGTTCACACACGACACACCCATGTAGTTTATCTGACCACAAGAAAACACCACAAACAGCCACTTTCATGCACTCGCTATATTTCTCATTCAACTACAGAGGCACACAGAGCGCCAGGATAAATAGATAAACTAATGTGGAATCTGCTGCTGTAACCTCTGGCCTTTGATGTGATGTGTATGATGATGTACATCAGACCCAATCCTTGCAACATCAGCTGCTCATCATTAATCTAAGCAATCATTAATCTGATGACTT
>OZ024866.1:632958-720458 GCA_964017155.1 Oasisia sp. SBJ-2009 | reverse complement strand
TATGGAGTCAATCAAGTCTGTACCAATTACTTAAATAGAGTACGTGTCCACACCATAACAAATGTGACTCCTGCTAATGACTAGTTAGTCGTCTGAAACTGGAGAGTCAGAATAATGAGTTTTAGTGATGAGGGGATAGCCACGAGTTACTTAGCAATGTGCTGTCATAATCACAATCATACACTTAAAAAAACAGTGCACCGAATGACATCAATTTGCTATGGTCATCTTTGACAACGGTGGAAAATTGCCATCTTTAGGATATTGGTATCCGCGGTAAATTTAAAGCGTCAAAATTACCTCGTGCCTGTGAATGTAGCATTTATCGAGTCATCAGATGACATTTGAGATAATAATTGCACGGTGTAGTTGCAGCCTAAATATAGCGGGCCCGGCTAAATTACGATCCTTATCGAGCATCGACAAAGAGTTTGTAGATGCTGAGAAACATGAATGTGAGTTCGCCCTGGTGTAGGATGTCACACCTCTAAGACGCAGGGTCTTTACCCCTGCTGACCCCCACGACCCCGGGGCATACTCATGAGAGGGCGCAAACATTTCCGGCATATTCTGAGCAGCACAATGCCAGGACTGCCAGCTACTTATGGACTACACATGTCGAGATGGTATCAGAGATCAAACAGCACCAATTGTTCTCCATGTGGCCCTCGCTAAACATGTTTCAATTGCTTCAAACTGAAACAGATGTTTGATGACTTCGCTTGACAACTCAGAAAGACAATTCCGCAGAACAAAGTCTTCTTAACCAATAAAATCACTCGTCTCACAAACGGCCATGAATTAACTGTTTGAGCTCTCGAAGCCGCGTCTGTTTTAGACAGAACCTGTGGAAGAGACACACAATGTAGACATGACTGCACCGAGAATTGGAAATCTTAAAAACTTACCCCTCTTTTGCATGAAGGAGAACAAGTCATCGAGGAACTCTCGTCGCTTCGCGTCATTCGATAATTCATATAACTGAAAACGAACATAAATTTGTATTAAATTCCACACTCTATGTTGTTAATCATATTGGCAAAACAATAGGAGTATAACTGTGTACAATAGTAATACTGAAGTTACCTACTTGGAATGTACTTTGTATCTAGGCAAGTACTTTGTATCTAGGCAAGTACACTTGATCAAGTACAAGTATTTGTCATTTACAAATCCACACAACTACTGAGTAAGTACTTAGGTACAATTACCCACTGCTTCAACGGTGCAACATACAGGTCTATTTCTGGAAATACAGTAACCAGTGCCTTCTCACTGTGACTGGGTTGACAGGTTGTTTAAAGCTGCACTCCAACAGTCATCTCTCTTTTATAGTGTTATCTTTCGATTTAAATATATATTGGAATTATTGTTTTAATTTATATTGTACACTTATTTTGACTTATATCATATTTATTAATTTAAATTTGGTTAAAACAAAATATAAAGAATGGCCTAAAATAAAAAATTATTATACGTTATACCTACTCCTGTTGGGTTATATATATATATAAATTATATTAAATAATTTATATTATACAGCCTGTACATATATATATATATATATATACATATATATAATTATGTATATATATATATATATATATATATATATATATATATACTATACTAAATGCATGTTCATGTTATATTTTATTTGTGTATTTGGTATTTATTTATCTGGTTATTATATTAATTTGTGTTAACATATTTATTTTATATGCCCACCCCACGCAAATGGAGTTGATAATATATCAACAGTTCCAAATCACCAAGACAATGTCTTTATGCATTATAAATACCCAATAGACTGCTGAAAATATATAATAAATGCATGTATGATGTATCAATTTTCATCTGCCACCACCGAGGTCTGTTCCACTCCCATCTGTCTACATCCACTACGGTATCATTACGTAGCGCACAGACTTAAAAAACATTAAATTACATCAATATCATATTCCACGAACATGTGTACTTTCACATGTGTCAGGTGACACTATTGCTACCCTCTTGCGAAATGTTTTGTCACGGGAGCACCGAATCTGCCAGGGAAATACCCTCTCATTTCTGCCCGCTTTGTTTTGTGACGGTATAACTATAAACACAACCTACAGAGTTACAGGCGGCATCTGACAATCTGAGTTTGTATCAAGTCTTCCGATAATTCGACATGCTGGCTCCGTGCGAGGCTGACAGAACGGTGATGACTTCATGATTGTATTATAATTGCTTTTTACAGTACTTGTGTGTATTAGTAGTTCCACTGTAGAGTCATGTCTTATATTACATAGTTTCTCAGAATGTGGCCTGTGACACCTGAATGATAATGACTGGTCCCTTTCACATCTGCTAGACAAAACACACACAAATGCTTATCTACCTCAAATGCTTATCTTTTCGCCCAGATGTTCCAATAAAGTCATCTTTTCGCCTTTTTCATTCAACACCAATGCCACCGCAACACTTCCTTACACAATTATAATTTGGGAGAATCTTCAATTACCACCACGGTGCAAAGTAGCAGACTTTTAGAGTTAAAAGAGACCAGATAATGCCAGGACTCTACAATACATTTACATGTCAGCCGATGAAGACTTTTTCTTCAAAAAAATACACATGAACCATACTTAATAGGTGTGTATTTTCTTGGCATCTGCATTGTTGGTTTATTTTTCTTTGGTCTGAGTAACAATATAACATCCACTAACATTTCACAAGTCCTGTATGTGACTCAACGTGTTCTTCTGCTAGACTTAGCTCTATAATTAGCACCATTTTGCGGTCGCCATGAAAGGTAAACAAACCAATTAATTTCTACGCAAATACTGGACGAACGATAACGACGAATCAAACAGCACCGGGACGGGGACAGTGTTTCCGTGAATGAGCGACGCTGTCACCTTCACGGTTGATTGCACAAAGGAGGTGTGAGAATTATAAGCGCGCCTCCCTGCGTGAATACACGCTCGCGGAGACACTCGACATGATAAACAGTGACACGGACAATAATTGTCGCTGCCTGATGATATCTCACTCGCCACTTGATCCTGTCACAGACACAAAGCGTGAACAGAGCCGCGCCATGCCCTCGAGCCAGCCACTTTGTTCCCACCTGCCTGTCTCCACACTACGGATGCGCCCAATCATTCCTACTGCCACGCCGAAGAAAACAGCCTCTGTGTGCGCATCGATAACAGGAAGATAGCCGCGCCGACACCCCTAATTACATGAAATATAATTCCAGCGATTAAATCTCTTCTCTCATCGTAAAACATCGCGCGAACACTGCCACCGAGTCTTCGCAGAACAAAGGCGGTATCGGTATGCGATTGGCGTGAAGGATTTTAGCGAAATTACCCGAGCACATTGACAATGTACGATCGGGTGACACCAGACCGCGGGTGAGTCGGGCGGCTTGCGCCTCGCGTATAAAGCGTATCAATTCGCCAAGATATGCAATTATTTCATATGAACAAGTGTCTGAAGCCATCCCGCATTTGCACGCGACGCGCCTCGGGTTTAACTACGGCATGGAAAAAGGTTTTTGGAATGGAAAAAATGTGAGGGCAGGCACGTAGAGCTAATGCTGGATGACAATATCGCCGTTTTTTTAGCGAGACGTTTTCAGAAATCTACATGTCGCCGGGCATAAAAACAAGACATCACTGACTGCTATCAGCCGAATTCTCTTTCTCAGTCAGTCATGTCTATGTAATGATCTCCACTGGATGGGCAGATAGAATAGGAACTCCAATATAATACTCTCTATTGGGGTAACTCCTTGTGGTCATAAACAGTTCCTATCAAGTATCCCATCATAAACAACCCCCCCCCCCCCCACTGTAAATACTGACCCATTCAAAGGCATCTGCACCTAGGGTTACAGCATGCACACTCAATGTCACTTTCTACCCCACAAAAAAAATTAACTTCAATTCAGCCAATGTCTTAAAAAACACTCTTATTCACCTACTAGACTTTTATAGCTGACCTTTCTTACATGAGCTGTCCGTAATAAATGTTACTCTTAAAAAAAGTACACAACATGTTATTAAGTGCGGCATCCCGGCTACTTCTCGTTTCTCAGAAGAAAACATTGGTCCGCAGCGGGTCGAGGGGAATCCCAGTAATTGCAGGTGTATACTCTCTCAACAGTCTCACGGCGGGGCAAAAATAGTGACTATTTAAGTGGCCGAGTTTGTTTCTTGTTAAAATAAGATGAACACAATACTATCTTCTCACAAGTAACACTTGCTGTTTAATAATTGATGGATTAATTTTGTATCACTGTTCTGATCAGTATTAAATATTTGTAAATAGTCAATCAAATAAAAACATGTTAGGAAACGCATTTAAACTCTTACTTCTTTGACTTATTCTTTCACTTCACCATTATCCTGTCTTCCAATGTTTAAAAAAAATCAAAATACTTGTACAATTTTATTCCCTGGTCTAGATCCTGTTTCAGTGAGTTTTGCTAACATTCTGATGATTTTGTTCTTTAAGATGTATTTCGCCCCTAAACAGTGATCCTGTGTAGTGTAGATGGCCAGCACCAGGGGGCGACAATGGGACAGTTTAGTTCACTGGTTTACCACAGAAACTCTATCTTTGTCTCAGACCTTTATCACAATAAAACTTTTGCCAGTCACAAATTTAGTGGGTAAACACATGCATGCTAACAAGTCAGTCAAGATGTATATTATGACCTGAAATAAACTACAAACACATATGTGCCATTATGGCACCCATCAAGTAATATTTTACCGTTCCATAAAGGGTTTTATCCATCCCAATGATGGGTGGACGGGTGTCTGTATATGTAGATTTATTTATATAAACAACTCCTTAAACCTAACAATGTTTAGATTCTGTTTAAAGAAGGATTTTCCTCACAACCTCATATCTAACTACCACACACACCACCCACTGGTCAGAGAAACTGCCCATAGTGTGACAACTACACTGGACACCCATCTGCTAGACATTACCCCACCTACCCCCTTTTCACCCCCGCCTCTGTCTGTCAGACCCCTTCCTCTCTATAAACATTCTTAATCTTCTTAATCGGCTGTCTCTGTTTCAATGGTCAATCCATCTGGCCTCAATGACCAGCACATTAATATATCCGGTCAGTTTCCCACGAGCAAAACAAGGATGCAATGGATGGCAGACAGCCGGTCAAACGCTTGACCACAACCACTTGACCACAAGGGGCTACTGACTTTTAGGGTTGTCACCCGGACTTAGTGCATGTTGTCTGTTCTATTATTTTTTTAACTATTTGTACTTCATGGTTAGACGCTGTTCAAAATAGTGCACTGCCAAGTGAATGTCTTAAATATAAACAATTATTTTAATATAAATCACTAAATACAATAACAATTTTAATGATTCTCCATGATTAATCAAATTTACTTTTTAATCACAATTAAGATACATCACTCCTGTCAATACAATATATGTATATATATATATATATACTGTATATATTATAAATATATTATATATATAATTTTTTTAAATATATATAAACATATATTATAAATATACATTATATATATATATATATAAACATATATATATATATATATATAAACATATATATATATATATAAACATAGTATATACATATATACAGGCTGTATATTATATATATATATGGTTTTATATATATATATATATATATATATAAATATATATATATATATATAAATATATATATAACCATACCATGTATACAGAAGGTAAGACCTACGCCAAGAACAAGAAAGAGCTGTGACACACATATCTAACAGATGTCAGCGGTATGTTGATAGGGACCCATTAAATAAATTAAGGGCCCTCATCACTAGCTATCACATGTCTGATCACTGTAGAAATAGACCAGGGTGAGCTGGCCTGACCTCCGGCAGATCTATCACTGTGGGTGTATGTAGTCGAGTTATATCACCCTCAGGCGAATCTTTATATATTTACGAGCACACAACAATATCACAATTCCATCATTCAATCAGTAATTCCTCAGGGAGATCATTTGCTGTGACACATGAGTTGTTAACAGGCCGAGGCAGGTGCATCAGATGCATTAACATCATCAGAAATCATCGAGATTGTTTTGTCGCTTGAAGCAATCGCCGGTGATTTCGCCGAAATTCGCCAATTCCCCCATCTATGACCATTACCAATGCATCAAACAATAGAAATAGCTGTACATTTTCGGTGGGGCATCATTACTGTATACAGCCTTAATGATGACCTGAACGTGACGACTTCATCGACGCCTCGGGGAGCTTGCAGCGTGAATTTGCAAAAGGGTAAAAATATGCTGCGTCAAAAGAGCCGAAATACCTGATTGTAACAACTCCATACCCCTTTGTCCAATGCTGTGTTCATTAATAAAGGATATTATGCGGTCTGTGGACTGGGTTAAAATCGGCGAGATTCAATCAAGTAAACCCAAAGTGCGGTTATTATCACTGGGAGAGATCTATATCGCATGTAATATTTACTAATATAGACTAAAAGGTCAACAGGGTGCATAGTTCCTGCATACAGCAAGTGATTTCATTTGTCACCAATAATGTTGTGACAAGGTCAATGTATCCATTGAACTGTGAGAGTCAGTGGGTTCAGTTATGCCAGCTACCAGTATTTTAAGCTTTTACAAATGTTATAAATGTCTAATTTATGGGTAAGAAAAAGTTGGGCGTAGTACTGCTGGGGTAAAAAATCTCATTTTTAATAACTGATGACTCGGTAATCTTTAATTATTTTCTTGTTTCATAATACTCACCCTGCAACCATAAAGATTCGGCCTTTATATTATCATCCAATGTGTTCAATTAAAATAGGGGCAAACTATGAAAACAGCACATTAAGTCTGGCTGCTTCAAGCTTGATTTCAAACACAAGGATAACTGACAAGTGTAATGTGTATTTAGTATAATAAAAACGATCTGGATTTTTTTTATTATATAACATAAACTTGTGTGAAAATTACACATAAAACTGTACACCTAATCATTCAATCCTCGTGTAATTAATGAATTCCTTAATTAATTAACTGCAATATAGCGCTCACTATTTCTGCCTATCTGACTTAAATACTCTTCACTGGACCAGCCACAAACACAAGACAAGAGAACAGACAGATTTGTCACAGTCCACTGTTTTTAACACCCAGATGAATAGAAGCAGCCAACACCATGGACTTCAAAGCTGCTCCACTGAGTGGGTGGGCTTAAGTCCACTGCTTAATCAGCTGTGTAAATTGCCTTTTCATACAATACTCAGTGTGTCTGTGTCATTTTCTACACACTGTGACTCTAAATGAACTTGTGTATCTTTAGGTGTCGGCAATTGAAAATATTTATATGTTATATGAACTAATGATAATCAGCCATGTAACAGTAGCACATTTGCACTACCTTTTTTATTTGACACATTTAATTAATATTAATTTATAATGACTAAAGTTTAGTGCAATATTATTTCATAATGACACGTTTATTAATTTCTTTTAATTGATATTTACATACCCTGAATAAACTAATTATTATTGCCAATATTGTTTCATGTTGAAATAAATCAACACACAACAAACCTACCACATTTAACTAACCATTATTTCCTATTTAAGATATATATATACCAAATTACCAAGGATCCAGAGTTGGCGAGATGTACAATAAAAAGTTGCTGTACTTGGTCATTTGGCTGTTTTAATTGGTGAAGTTGTAGTACCTTTGACTGACCAGAATAACACGAACTCTAACAGCGTTCACTTTAACCGAGACTTGAGCACAACAAGTGATTCACCCTTGATTTTATCACCAAATTGTCCGTGTTTCTTCCTCATATGCGAGCTACCAGCCTAATTTCCTTTCATCGTCTCGCGTTATTCCCACAATCCAACGTCATCGGAGCCACTATAAAACAAATGACCTGCCTGTGATGATCACGGATGGAGACAGCCTCACATAAAGTAGCCCCTTGCACCGTCAAGTGCATTAAATCATCCCCGGCCCTTTATGGTGCGCACACACATCGCAATCTGGAGTGCGCTAATTTAACTTTTAATGGCTTAATTTGCGGCCATTCAGCCTGATTTCGCATGGTCAGTCGCATCTCGGCGTATAATTGCAAAAGAGATACGCTGTGATTCGATGCCATAATGACGAGACACGGCCCAATGTCACGAAGACACGCAGCAGAGTCCTCACGTTCACGCACGTCTCATTTCACCCGCTCATAAAGCCTCTCTCT
The DNA here is from genome assembly GCA_964017155.1 of Oasisia sp. SBJ-2009. Taxonomy (NCBI): domain Eukaryota; kingdom Metazoa; phylum Annelida; class Polychaeta; order Sabellida; family Siboglinidae; genus Oasisia; species Oasisia sp. SBJ-2009. The sequence goes on along the minus strand of OZ024866.1, from coordinate 712,187 downwards.
CACTCACATTGTGCATCAATCAAGTAGCAAACTATTGCAAATTCTGGTTAAATTTAACACCTGTACAGTTGTACCATACATACTTGAAAACTGCATGAAGTTATTTTAGAATCGTTGTTGACAATCAAGGATAACGGGACCGTGTGTTTGTGTGTTAAAGTGTTGTATATGCATGCATATGTTTATATATGCTACACATGTTACTATACCTTAGTTAGTAATATATGAAAATGAAGATCTTGTTACCTTGTTATTATTTGTACTCTTGCAAAGACAATACCCATGTAAAAAATATGATTTTTTCCGACCAACTGGTCCACTGTGGAATATAATTTATATCCTTAGACATTTAGGTTTTAGAATAAATCTATGCTCTGTATTAATGACAAAGCAAATCACACAAAATGACATTGTTCCAACACATTTGATAACTGTCTCGTCTGTAAGCCTCGTCTGTAAGCCCTCTAGTAATTTAGTAAACACCAAGGGACACTGATAGGTCCATTGACCCAAGGAGTAGACCTTCTAACCCCAGGGTACAGTTCTGCCTGTGCCTCCATATAGGCACATATATTTGGTAATCATAATAAACATTCTTTGCAACCAGAACTACATAAATCTGTGCACATTCCTGACCCAGTAAGTGGGGCTTCTCTCCCACTGCTCTCTGCCAACAACTCGGGTCCTCTTCACTCTAGGTAACTATTTATTTGTTGTGACATCAGTGTAAGCTGATTTACTAATAGTGCCTGAAGAACTACAAATATAAACACATGTTGCAGAAAAAACTTGTCACACACATGCACAAATAACACATGTCAAATAATGTCACTGCGTTGCTGAATACTCACTGATACTATGCGGAATATTCACTGATACTACGACACAATTGCAAATGAGCTCTTGTCACTAATATGACACTGGTAACCAATTAATTGCATTACTGCAATGTATCACCTATGAAGCACGAGCATTATTATTAGCCCCGATTTGCTCCTTAATTATAATTAGGAAAGAACGTGAATTTCATAAATGAAAATAAGGAAATGGTTTCATTATTACTGTTCATTAATATTGATTAGCAGGACACACTTAGATGACATGATATTAATGACAAAATCACTTTGAGTTGTTCTTGGTGAACTCAGTATCCCGTGTCTTCCCCTGAATGAACCGACATCCCAAGCAAGAGCTGTGGCTCCCTCCCTCCCTCCCTCCCTCCCTCCCTCCCTCCCTCCCTCCCTCCCTCCCTCCCTCCCTCCCTCCCTCCCTCCCTCCCTCCCTCCCTCCCTCCCTCCCTCCCTCCCTCCCTCCCTCCCTCCCTCCCTCCCTCCCTCCCTCCCTCCCTCCCTCCCTCCCTCCATCTCTCCCTCCCTCCCTCCCTCCCTCCCTCCCTCCCTCCCTCCATCTCTCCCTCCTTACCTCATCCGTAAAGTCCCAAGGGTGCAACCCCCTCTCTCCTCTCTCTCCCTCTCTCTCTCCCTCCCTACCTCATAGCATCAGATTGTGAAAATGTGCCTTGATTAATTTACGGTTCCAACAGAATGCAAAAAAAATGCCACTGCATTTGCGGCACTTTTAACTTCCTCTAAAATGTATATTTTATGTGAAGTTATCGAGACATTTTGTGATATAAAATAACAACTAATTCAGTTGAAATATACAATTTCATGTACAGCAACAGCGTTTCAACCATCAGTCTTGAAGTAACGTTATTCAATAAATCATGAGTGAAATAAAATGGCAAATCTTCTGTATTTGTTTTTCCTAAGTGTTGTGTTGTCTTTGTTTTTCACTCGAAAGATTTGGTCACTCGCAAAGCACTGAATAATTGTTCATAGAATTATTCATTATGAACATCTTATAGACATACCATGCAGTCATCTTTCTCAATACATCATTTCAAACTAACTCAGCAAAACATGACAATGGAGCATCTGTAACATCAAAAAACAAATTGTCTTACGTAAAGACTATCATAAAAAGTATTTGCCATCATTTATGTTTTTTAGAAAATGTAAAACACCATCCAGTTGTACAACTATGGTGTGCAGCACACAACTGGAGAATGCTTCTGTGTGACTTTTCAGAATGCAACAACAAAGTTTTCATAGATAACTATTGTTGGGGGGTTTCATAATTAATTAAAACACACAAATACCTTCTATCATATTCTTCGATCTCAAGGAAGATTAAAATTTATAATACACTTCTTGTTTAGGTCTTTATTGTTTTAGCATATTTCCATGATAAATTATGATATGGAAATTAGAGAACCCAGCAATATTACCAGGTAATTAAGTAACAATGCTGCATTTTAGTTTCAAAGGTGAATATCTATCGGGCTGGTTTTTAATGCAGTAAAGCTGTATTTATTCGATGACATACAACTACAATGTTTTGATTCATTATTAGGGTATGTATTTTATAACAAATTACAAGTTCAAAACCAGCTCATTTTGAAATAAGACTGCTATTTTAACCAATAATAACTTCAGAAATGTCTAGAAATTCTGTATTCCAATCTATAAAAATCATATGAGATTCAATTCACCAAAACCTTTTTACATACATTCTCTTTAAAAACGTTAACATCAAAGAACACAACAGAATATTACACTATTAATGTGAAGCCATGCAAATGGTTTTCAACAAGGCTAATGACTACACCATAGCCAGTTGAAGAGCAGAGTTAGTCTTTATTAATGAGATGGCTTACTACAACTGTAAACTACCAGCAGTCCCAGAAGCCTGTGTGTCACAGACCATCACACTAGACCAGGGACAGCCACTTTGATCTACCATGTGTTTGTTTCTTCTGTTCAAATGAGCAGGATAACTGTCACTGTAGTAACCCCCCCCCCCCACACCCCAACTGTCAACAACACAACGACTGTAACTTTGCTAATACAGTGCTGTAGACATATTTCTGGTTCTTGCCAAACTAAAAACATAGACTTTACTCAGCGTTTCTGGTTGTTTTGTTTTGGGGATTTTAACGGTAAAAATATTTCAATTGTAGTGGGATAGTCAAAATCATGAGCCCAAAATACAATGCTCAAGACACACAGACAGAATGTTTTGTGTTGTGAATGCTGCATATAAATCACATTACACAAAAAACTTAATGAGGTCGGGCAAACCAGGTTCACATCCACAAAAATCCCTCATGCTGTGCACCCAAATAATATCAGATAAATCACAACAAAAACATGTGAGAAACATATTACAATTCAAACAAAAATGCAGTGTAATTGAGCACATATAAAGCACTTAGAAACAGGACGTCGTAAATTATAGGCTACAGTGTGAAAAAGCCGCAAAAAACGAGCAACGAATGAATACATATTTGTTATAAAGTGTATGATAAAATGCGATGCCACTTGTGAATTGAAAGCATCGCGGGACTTTTTTAGCGCATGTTTTTTACGAGAATAGGCCAAACACAATCGCTTGCGTGTCGTTTGTCCACAATTTATTCTTAAATCGATTAATTTTTCGATGTTGTTTCAACAACGTGAATGCCGAAATGAAGGAAACGCACCGTCTGTTGTGTCTGTGGGGATAAATAAGAGACAACTGTACAAACACACTCATAAAGCACCCATAGATAGGTGTTAACGATTAACTTGTTTACTTGTTGCGACGCTACAAAAATGCAACATCGCGGCGCATTTTTTTAAAAGACGTCAACTGAAATGTTGAGGCAAAAAACAGGAAACCAAGTCTGCAACAAAACAGGCCGGCGACTGATCACTACAATCAACCTGCACGAATTGCAAATGTACAGATGTGTATATTTTTTGGCGAGGAAACTGAATTAAAATTTCTACGTTTATATTAAAATAGACATTTTAAGAACGCTCGCAGCAGTGTGTTGACGTTTATTTTAAGCTTTTTTCTACTCTTGGAACGCAAAAGGGACTCGCCACGTGTGAAAAGTGGCAGTGAGCCAGTGGACTATGCGCTAAATAATCACTCGTGGACATGCCATGTTTCCTGACAGGTAGAAAGAAACCTAGGACAAAAAATACACAAACGAATTGAATCGTCCATTTGGGCCAACCTTGCAAAGTATAGCTGCCAGGCCACAAGTACTTGGGAAAGAAACACGATTCCACGGGAGAAGTCATTAACTAAAGCATAGGAACAGACTGCTTTTTTCTTGAATATATTTGAATAGTTCATTGCTAGATATAAATTATGCATAAAACAAATACGCTGAACTGTATTAACATTTCAAACAAAACCATTAAACAAACTATAACAAGGCTATGAAATATAAGATCATTATCAAATTACAGGCAGATTTCTGCATAAACAATACGTGAGAAAATTCTGCAGGCACAAACACCGCAAGAAAAATACGTCCCTTTGTCATACAAACTACACACAGGTGTTAATGACCCAGGAATGGTCAGTTCTCAAGGCAGGTAGCAATGTCCAGCCCTAGGGCATTACCTTGAGACATTCTTCTTTATCACCCTGCTGCTGTACAACATAAACCATCATAAACTAGGCAAGGTGCGGTGTGGAACTGTGGATGTAGTAACAACAGTGCTGCCTGTAGCTCTCTGGCTGGCCAGTCTACAGTGACACTTGGTCTAACCCGGTCTACAGTGACACTTGGTCTAACCCGGTCTACAGTGACACTTCGTCTAACTCGGTCTACAGTGACACTTCGTCTAACCCGGTCTACAGTGACACTTCGTCTAACCCGGTCTACAGTGACACTTCGTCTAACCCGGTCTACAGTGACACTTCGTCTAACCCGGTCTACAGTGACACTTCGTCTAACCCGGTCTACAGTGACACTTCGTCTAACTCGGTCTACAGTGACACTTCGTCTAACCCGGTCTACAGTGACACTTCGTCTAACCCGGTCTACAGTGACACTTCGTCTAACCCGGTCTACAGTGACACTTCGTCTAACCCGGTCTACAGTGACACTTCGTCTAACCCGGTCTACAGTGACACTTCGTCTAACTCGGTCTACAGTGACACTTCGTCTAACCCGGTCTACAGTGACACTTCGTCTAACCCGGTCTACAGTGACACTTCGTCTAACCCGGTCTACAGTGACACTTCGTCTAACCCGGTCTACAGTGACACTCCGTCTAACCCGGTCTACAGTGACACTCCGTCTAACCCGGTCTACAGTGACACTCCGTCTAACCCGGTCTACAGTGACACTCCGTCTAACCCGGTCTACAGTGACACTCCGTCTAACCCGGTCTACAGTGACACTCCGTCTAACCCGGTCTACAGTGACACTCCGTCTAACCCGGTCTACAGTGACACTCCGTCTAACCCGGTCTACAGTGACACTCCGTCTAACCCGGTCTACAGTGACACTCCGTCTAACCCGGTCTACAGTGACACTCCGTCTAACCCGGTCTACAGTGACACTCCGTCTAACTCGGTCTACAGTAACACTCCGTCTAACTCGGTCTACAGTAACACTCCGTCTAACTCGGTCTACAGTGACACTCCGTCTAACCCGGTCTACAGTAACACTTTGTCTAACTCGGTCTACATTGACACTCCGTCTAACTCGGTCTACAGTAACACTTTGTCTAACTCGGTCTACATTGACACTTCGTCGAACTCGGTCTACAGTGACACTTCGTCTAACTCGGTCTAGAGTAACACTTCGTCTAACTCGGTCTAGAGTAACACTTCGTCTAACTCGGTCTAGAGTAACACTTCGTCTAACTCGGTCTAGAGTAACACTTCGTCTAACTCGGTCTAGAGTAACACTTCGTCTAACTCGTTCTAGAGTAACACTTCGTGTAACTCGGTCTAGAGTAACACTTCGTCTCACTCGGTCTAGAGTAACACTTCGTCTAACTCGGTCTAGAGTAACACTTCGTCTAACTCGGTCTAGAGTAACACTTCGTCTAACTCGTTCTAGAGTAACACTTCATCTAACTCGGTCTAGAGTAACACTTTGTCAAACTCGGTCTAGAGTAACACTTCGTCTAACTCAGTATACAGTAACACTTTCTCTAACTCGGTCTACAGTAACACTTTATCTAACTCTGTCTAGAGTAACACTTCATCTAACTCGGTCTACAGTAACACTTCACATAACTCGTCTACCACAAGCACTCAGATGCCGTGACCAGCTCCATTTGTAGGCAAAATCAAACTGCAGCTTTTTGACGACGGACGATCATGTCTGCTCGCAAAAAATCTTGTCTTTTCAGGTGAGTAAACTGCCAGACTCACACAATGGAATGGCACACCCGCTAGGTAATCGGCAGATTATTTTTCAGAAGTACAAAGCAGACAGTATAATGGCTGTGAGAAGATGTTCCAAATCAAGAAAGTCCCCGTTCATGTGGGACCATTCACTGATGCTCTCACCTGCCTTATCATAGGAATCTGTTTAACCAAAATATATTCCTTTTCTTTTGATTGCTTCCACTGATACGCTGGTGTTTGTGTCACGAAATGGGAATAAATTTGTATTTCTGGGTTTAGTTTTATTTAGTGTGGCTGAACACATGTTAGAGATCTTTATTGGTAAGTTAACTTGCCAAATTTCAATGACAGAATATTTTAGCATCTTAGCTATTACACTGAAATGGTAAGCCATGAATGTATTAAAAACATATTTAATATATTTTTTTAATCTAGAATTATACATATCTTTTTTGAATATTTAAAAAAGTAGCATTGGCCATTCATTAGAAAAATTACTTTTGTATAACACATTTAAAATAAAGTAATCTAGAAGCAATGTATAGGAGAAATACAATTCAAGGTATATAAATAACACTTGATGAGTTAAACTGCAGTCAGCGATACAAATCTCCCATCTTCAGTTATAACCCAAATACAGTCCAAGTGGAAGGTGTACTTGAAACAATTTAACATTATACAAGTTTACAATACTCAGCTCTGTGGCAAACCTGGAAATATAATTATTACTAAATCTGAAAAGAGTTATTATCTGGTATAGACTAATTAATTATTAAGGAAAAAATTTGCCCAGCCATACTTGTGTCATCGACTAAAGGTTTGTAAAATAAAACGTGGCATAAATGAGTCTGAGTGACAATATGATTTCATAGCAATTATATGTGATTTGTCATATAAATGTCTACAATGGAATATTAGTACAAATCAATTCTCGTAATTTACATCTAAACAAGCAGAATCAATATTTACTGATGGTTCAGGGATAAAACAAAGGCCAGTGGTGTACACTGTACATTGTACACTGTACACTGTACACTGTACACTGTACACTGTACACTGTACACTGTACACTGTACACTGTACACTGTACACTGTACACTGTAACTGTCTGTATTCTGACAGACTGATGTGACTGTCACTTGTGAAATGTGACAGTTCTCTAACAGCCTGCCTCCAAACTAGTCTCTAACCACCCCCTCCCCCTCTCTACCCCCCAAGGCTAACACCTCTGTCCATTCAGTCCACTGGCCAGCCATAGTCCACAGTGTAATGGACTTAGAGGTGTGGTTATGCAAACCTCTCTCCCTGGGTGGTAATTCTCCCCATGTCAAGCTTCATTAAACACAGATTACACAAAATCAACACTGAAGATGTTACAGCCTCAATTGGAAGCACTTGAAAAGGTTCTGAGTCCTGCTTCTGTACAGTGCTATGCTTAATCAAGGGGCACACATGGATGGCAGAATTCAGTGTATTAATTTGTGAAAGATATATATATATATACAAAGTTTGTCTTATTGGGTTTTATTAGCATTAGAGATGGGAGCAGGGGGTGGAACAGCTGGCTGACTTCTCTACCAGCAGCAGGACCAACAAAACCTTCTGACCAGTGCATGTCTTGTGCAAGGTTTCACAGTTTTGTGTGCATTAATATAAGCATAAGATATTAAACAAACAATTATTTCAACAGATTTATGTACATTCCAAAACAATTATGGTCAAAATTAATAAGCAGAAAGCAAATTATCAATGTTAAGAACTTCACAAACAGTAACATTATTTGTTGTTAAAAGATAAGAATTAAATTGCTACATTGCATAATTGATCAAAAAAGAACATCAAATTTAACATAATTAAATTATTTTGACACAAGAAACTTGTGTCAAAATTGCAAGTAAACTCAGTTACTGAAATTTAAAAAATTAACATCAAAAGAATTATAAATAGAGCTGTTTTTTTACATATAGAAAAACTGATGTTAAAATGGTGATCAACATAAATTATAGAAAATCAACTCAAGAAAGTTGTAGTAATCAATTTAAAATACATTAAATTAATTTATCAACATAGATAGATGCATGTCTTTGTAATACTGACTCTATGTTCCAGGTTAACAAAACCATCTAAAGTTAATCTAAATGGATACAACTACCAAGGGTATAATTTTATTGTTTGTTCCACAAATAATAAACAGAAACAAACTATGTAATTTTTTTAAATAGAAAGTGTACTTGTCATAATCATGTTTATTTACTTCACAGGTTTCTGCATGTTAACATCTTGTATTCACATTTCTGACTAAATCAAGATGCTCTAATAATAACAAGTTTCTTCTACATGGTGTTAATTTATTCTATAATATGTCTATGCATTTTAACATACACTATGGAAAATGAATTAAAAGACTGTCTTTCCTTCCATGACCAAATGTCGTTCTGTTCTGCTGGAGTCGACAACCAACAGCTTCTGGTGACAGAAGACAATTCTCACTGTCTGATTACAATCACACCAAGGCAGGCTAGGTGATTATTTCCAATCAGCTAGATCATAAATGAGCACCTAACATCCCTGATTGCCTTCAATCAAATCAAAGATTTCCCTCGCCGGCCCGCCTTGATATAATTTCTCATATCGGATTCGGATAAATCTGTGGCAAATTTGCGTTGCAGATGGCGCGTTGATGAAGAGACAGACTGACGGACTGTGATTAAGTGTGGCTGATTGTGGCTGGGTTGTTCTTTATGGCCAATCGACACGCCCCTCCGCTGAATAAACCACCCCCAGAGTGATCTGTACTCAGTGCGTAATGGAGTCAATCAAAGTGAATGTGAGTGTCTATTAGGCACTATCATGCCAGGCCACTGCTCTGACTGGTCAAGCCTCTCTCATTAGCAGCCTGACTCACACCAGAGCCAGCCTCCTGCTGGCCTACAGGCACATGGAAGCTAAACAGCAATTGACTGCGGCCTCACAGGTACTGGCTGTGGCCTCACAGGTACTGGCTGTGGCCTCACAGGTACTGGCTGTGGCTTGTCAGCTTTCATCAGTGTGTTATCTTGTATATTAGGCACTTCTATAGAGGCGCCTTATGGCTCTAGTTCTTATCCACAAAGTTGGGTTTGTAATCAATTTTGCGGCCAAGTTTTTGTGGTAAAGCCGTTCAAACTTTAATCATTTTGTTTCCTGGTTGCCCGCACTTTATAAAGCATTGTATTGAATGAAGATGAGTTGCTCAACTGAAATTTGCATATGAGCCAAAACAATGTATGTACCATTGTTATAAAATAAGATAAACAGATCAAATTGGCTGTGCATATTATTAATATACATATAAACTGTTTATTTATAGCATAATTGAACAATTTGAATTTTACATATTACAATTTAAATGTATTTGCACAAGACAAATTTGAGCATCTGGCCGTGTTTTTATCACATTATTCAAATGATGATTATTGTGTGAAATTGCCGAGCTACTGCTACATGTAAACATTAGACGCACTTACCCCCCAAGGGCTTCTGAGGATTTGTATCAAAACGATGAATTGTAAACTAATTTAAATGCTCTAATTGTACATTCTAACACAATCTGATGGCGTATAAATTATTCAGTTAACTGTTGTGGCATGGAAATTAATAGGTAAATTTTATTACACATATAATTTTGATGTGACACATCCTGACAGAGTTGTTCAATCGATCACAAAAAAATATTTCCTTCTCAGGGAAGATTCAGTCACACAGCAATTACCCCATGATTTTCTGTACACAAATATCTACCACTGTCTATAAACAACTACTCATTCACACGGCTGAGTGAACTAAGGCAATGCAGAGTGAACGGTCTAGGTCCGTTATAGCTACTTCCCGTTATAGCTACACATTTTTCCCGTTATAGCTACTCGTTAAGTTTGACAGGCAAACTAGTCCCGTTATAGCTACTTATTTAATTACACAATTCAGGAGGGGACAGCAAGAGGGAGCATTAACTGTTTCAGATTACTGTAAGATATCTACATGAAATGTATTACTGAAGGACACATTTTAAAAGTCATAAGAATGGTATATAGATGTAACTGTCAGTTATTTGAAATTTGAAAATATACCCTAAAACACTTGTGCAAAATGTTGTTTTCAAAAGACAACTACCTAGGTACATTGTACTGAGTACAGAACTGCATTTATCAAAAAGTAATGAATGTCATCAATTATTCTTGTTATATGGTGGCATCATGTTTAGCAACCATGAACTGGAAGATGTTGAGATGGTGTTTCCCCACCACTTTTGCAAACTTGGAATTCCATCCCTCAATATGGTTGTTTGTTCATTTGTCAGATTCTGTGTAAACATTCCACATGTCCATGGTGATTTTTGAATCATCACCAAGCCATGTCTCCACAAAGTACTTGTTAAAAATTATCACTGGACTTTGTGGAAATTCCTCAGTGGGACACACTTACATAAAAGCAGTCCACCCCTCATGGACATCAGCTGGATGGAGATGAAATAGTTACTGCTCCCTTATCTTGTTACATTGTAAAATGGAGAAATAGAAAAGTAGCTATAACGGGACTAGTTTGCCTGTCAAACTTAACGAGTAGCTGTAACGGGAATAAAAAGTAGCTATAACGGGAAGTAGCTATAACGGGAAGTAGCTATAACGGGAAGACACCGAGTGAACAGGTCTACCCACGGTTGAACAGTTACACCGGACTGGAACTACTGTGATTAACAGTCTGTTGCCCTAGCACTGCGCCACTGCCCTTCAAACGGAGGGAAACACTGATTGACACTTGCAAAATGACATCACAAATAGTACGGAAAAAACCTGGGGCTGCTTTCAATTCACCCTATGTGGAAGACTTGAAAGTAACTTTCACTCACAGAAACAATGGCACTTTGACCAGCATGTCCAAGCACATTATACTATTATTATTGTCTATGCGTAGTCTGCCTCTTCATTACCAGTATAGCACCAGTAACTCACATATCTTTTGAGGATTGTCAAAACTGTATCCGCCATATTTGCACTGTTTTGAGGTGTCATCAGTACAGTGTATAGCAATGCATGGTACACAGCTGAGTTAGTGATTCCTTGTGTTTAATAATATCACACTATACAAGAACATTTAAATAAAAGTGAATTTACACAGTTACATTCTTGCAAGTAAAACAGGTTTCTGCATGCATACTACCCAGGGTAACTACACAGTATAATAACTTTAATAAGAAAATAATAGTTTTAGTATTGCTTTTATAATTAATAAACATACACAAAACCTTCTTTGCCAAAAATAAATACAAATGTAAAGATTAAGCAAGTACAATTATTACAAAATATTAATGTTAACATATTACTAAGTAATAGTATGACAACAACTGTCCTGGTAACGATGATTTGTTAGATAAATGCTGCGATCAGAGCTATGTACACAGAATAAGTACAAATAATGTCTGGTTAGTAGTGAATAACTGTAATTAATTCATGTAATTTGTAAAGAATGTATTTAATAAAAAATAAACATTGAACAACCATAACTGAAAATGTACTGTGGTAATAAATAAAATAACATTGTGCAAGTAGCTGAGGTCCCATCAAACAATTGCGCTAAAAATGTCCTGACTTAACACAAATTCTTTACAAATAGTAAAGGTATATAATTATTATAAAGCATTTAAGCAAATTAATAAGGCAGCACATATCTATATTTTAGAGCTTTACAAATTCATTCATAAAACTGGCATTAATCAAAGTGTATTGGAAACAAACTATGATTTATCATTCTAATAAGAATGATTTTGAAGTTAAATACATAACAAAAACAGTACTAATTATACATTTTTATGAGTCTTGGTTTACAACAAATATATCTGACTACAGTTTATATATTAATATACAAAATATATTATTTTAATAAAATTTCCTTTCTAAAGTAAATTATGCTTTATTTCTAATTTGTATATATGTTGAAATATATCATTACTTGTAACAACAACAGTAACAATGTTTAATTCGTGTAACTAACTTACTTGTAAGCTACATTGGACAATTAAAATTTTTACTAAAATATTTATCCTTAAGAGAGAGTATTAATTACATAAAAACATGACAAAACAAGAGCATGTTCTTGAGTTCTAGGTTATTTTTGCAAACAAAAGAAATCTGCGCGGTCCACCATCTGCACAGCACCAAAGTGACCTACGTTTTCTCTGACCGCTTGGTCAAACTTTCTTAAGTACCAATTATGCGTGTGGCTAACACTAGGTTCTTGACCACTGATTAATTCCAAGTAGCCAATTTGCTGAGGAGCTACATGAATTGTTAATGCATTCGTTGGGGGTGCGTGATTGGACAGTCTTCCTTGTGTCGGCAAGTCTTTCCGAACTACTCCGTCTTTTTGATGGAATTAGTTTGTCTCTGTTTAATTGGCTACTTCGGAATCACTGACGCGCTTCATAATTGCCCTGCCAAAACAGCAGCTTTATTTACGCGCGTAGGATAAAGCTGCCATTCTGAATCAACATTTTAGAAGTCTCTAAAAATCACATCACAAAGCTCTGCTCACAATTAATTTCCAAAACATGGAATACACAAATACATAATATATACATTTCCAGCAAAATTAATGTAAGTTAATTAATAAATAACTGTTTAAAAATTGAATTGCTAATTATCTAAACTTTTATTTATAATAATAATGGTATCAACTTAAGTATTTAAACTACTTGTATGCCCTTCAATATAAATTTATCTTATGGAATTTAAAGTGTTATATTTAAGTTGTTGAATAGTAGAAACATTTTTACTTTTTACTGCTTATTTGTGCAATGTGTATTTATAATATTTCATGTTTTTTTCTATAAATAAAATAACCCTATTTACTAGGATGACATTTGTTATTTTATTCAAAGAAGTTACCTCAGTTCATTTAATTAAAAGCATAATTCACCATAAGTTTATAAGACAGTGTGATTAGTTCAGTTAAATGTGAATGAACACAACAGAAAGTTCGTGATTAGGATGCTAACATGAGACTGCTTAAAGTTATACAATCACTCACATGACAGTTATTGTTTGAAATTAGCAGTTAGAACAATAATGTATTGGCGTAATTAAGAGCAATGTTGATGCGGCGAGGCAGGCAGAATGCAAGGGAGGTGATCAGTTAGCATCAACTGCCCACATGGAAGTGACTGTCATCTTGTCAACTCCATGCGGACATCACTGTCTCCTGGCCCAGAAGTAATCACTCATATTTTGTCTCACGGTGAATAACTAACTAGCTTCCAGTTACATCGAAATATATTTAAACAATGGTTAGTGCTAACGTATCTAGTTAGCAGTCATTGTTTTGGCTGGAAAATAGATTTCCACAACTCTGTTATGTAATGTAAACTTTAAACAAATATTTCATACAGTTAGTTTTAAATTAAATTTGTTTTTATTTTTCTGATAACAAATCTAGATACATTGGTGGTTTTAAATAAATTGATAATTGTTACATCTTCAATATATATATATATATATATATATATATATATATATATATATATATATATATATATATAATTTACTATTTATTATAGCTCTCTATGGACTAGTAAATGTTTAATTCCCAATGCAAATATGTATAATATATATGTATAATAATGTATAAGGGCCATAAAAACATGTTTTCTGTTCTAAATTTAGTAAGAGTACTGTCTTCAGAAGATCATAAGTTTTACATAACACAAATTAGCTGCAGGAACAGCTAAATACCCATCTAGTGACAGTAACCATATGTCTTATCTTTATGCCTACTGATCTGTGAAGTCAAATCATTCAAACCATTTAGATAACAAGCAGCAAATGCTGTATCTAGTAAACATAAACAGTCTACGCAGGAGTCAACTGTCGTAACACTCCAAGGACCAATCAGTCCAACTTTACGCATACAAAACTGTGACTTTATAAAGAATAACGACAACTAAATATTAATATAAAACAAACAATACCTGTAAAACAATTACTACACTAATTAAGCTAATTTGCAATTTACATGTACAAAGAAAGCAAAAAAACATTAACAGTGATTTAAAACTTAGAACGTCAGTCAGTGTGTCAGTTTCTATAGGAGACTCACTGTGAATGAAGCATAGTACTGTAAGCGTGTACTTACTTGCTTGAACTGTTCTTCAAATGTCCAGTGATGTCCAGGCGAGGCCCCCAGCAGGTCGTTGGAGTTCTGCTGGGGCGAGGAGAGCGGGGGTGAGGGCATGAAGGCCCTCTCGTTGAAGGTTGGCCCCGTCCGACTATAGTCCAGCCCAATGTTCTGCTCCTGTGCCCACTCGTCGGGCGTTTCCCGGTCTTCATCCTTACTTGTGGGAGACGGCACTATCATGTCATTTTCCCGCTCCACTGTCTTTTCCCGTTCAGCTTTCTCCCGCTCAGCCTTCTCCCGGTCTTTCTCCCGTTCTTTCTCGTAGAGACTGTGACTGCTGTGAGACTTTGTTGTGAGACCGTGTGAAGCAAGCAGTCCTAGTGGCCGTTGCATTTTAATTTCCAACTGTTGTTCGCTGTCCGAGTCGTGACTACTCGCAGTGTCCCTGTTGTCTTCCTTGCCCAAGTCGTTCTCGTGTACCCGGATTCTCTCGTGTGATGCCTGAATAGACGCTTCCCTCTTGGCCTCCTCCAGCTCCCGTTCTATCTCCTGCCGTTCTTCCATTTCTTGCCTCTTCAGTTTCTCTATGATTTCCCTGTGAGACGCGTCCAGTTTCTCAGACTCAATTTCGTTAGCATCTTCCTTTTCGCTTCCCGGTTCCGAATCCATGTCTGCATCATTCAAATCTTCCTTCGTCTAAAACAAATAAAACATTTCAAATTTAACTAAACACTTAACTAAGTAAGTTATGTTATTTGTAACATGTAATATAATTTATAAAATATAAGAATGTCATAAATGTCATATAATCAGAACAGAATAATTTATTTGCTAGATGTTAATATGTTGTAAAGCAATGAAACAAATTTATTATTATATAAACATATTTTTCTCAAAACAATTCACTGATTAATAACACCTGAAGAATTGCGTGAGACGAAAAACGCTCCGTCGCGCGCGTTTCGAAAGTAGAAAACTCGGATATAAAGTTCGCTGAATCGCAATAAAAATCATCAAAC
Source organism: Oasisia sp. SBJ-2009 (assembly GCA_964017155.1). Lineage (NCBI taxonomy): Eukaryota > Metazoa > Annelida > Polychaeta > Sabellida > Siboglinidae > Oasisia > Oasisia sp. SBJ-2009. The sequence continues at coordinate 696,816 of OZ024866.1, read as the reverse complement.
AATGAAATGTGCCCATCCTACCGCGGAGACTGGTTTCAATCCGGGCATACCCGGGGAATCACCAGGGTGCGGCATATATGCGGCAGGGTGGATGGCGGCGGGGTTGGCAAGCATTCTCCACGCCCCGTAGTACCACGCGGGCCACGGTAAAGCCAGTTTTCCGGTAGACGCTAAAAACTCGTCGTGTAAAGGGCGGCGCTAAACCACACACAAACTTCTCTTCACTGGCGACGTCCGTCCCGTGTGCGCCGACTGTCACTCCCTCCGACTCGCGGAACGCGGAACAGAACACCCGATTGGCAGCACGCGTACGCGTGAATGACCACAACAACAATGAGCCGGTCTGACCACGTGGTCTGACCACGCGCTACTGAACTGGCGCTATCAACAGCGCCGCGGGCCGCGCCACTCAAACGCTGCGGCACGCGCTCGCGTTGACACTCCGAGTCCAAAACAAGCACTCTCGGCTAAGACAGCACCTACCAGAGTCTCGTAGACCCCGCTTTCCATGTCGTCTTCCATCTGCCAGCGCCCTGCGAAGGCGTTTTCGTTTTTGACGCCCGCCGGCTGAGTTTGCGCACTTTTAATTCAAACAGATGACACGCGGCGTATCAAAGGAAATAAATTCTTCGAGCGCCCGCTGTACTTTAATGCATCCCACAATGCAATGTTATTAATTCATACGATGAACCCAGTCCTGACCCCAGTTACTGCGGTGACGTACGGCTTAACCAAGAGCGTTATAGAGTAAACATTTAATACACTTAGAGAGGTTATTCGTATTACAAAATAATATAGAACAATATATTTGGAATAGTTCTCAGTGTTCCCCCAGTTTAACCGAAATTAAGTAGAACGGTTTAGAGAGTATTTTCAAGATGGCGGCCCCCTACAAGAAGACGGTGATCAAAACTCATCCCAAAATATCAGAAAAAGTAACGAGTGACACGCTATATTGGAAACATTTAGAGGTAGGGCTTAGACATTTATATTGTTATTCTATATGTGCATATAACTCCATTTTATAGGAATGTAAACTGTGGTAATAATGCATATTTACATGCAGAACGAACATTCACGTGGTGGTGGCTCATTAACTCGCTGTCCATGCTCCAGCTTGTACGACTAAAATCAAATCAGTAGCCGCAGCGTATGTTCTATTTTCACTGTTGGGGGTGCTGAGTTACAAATAAAACACTTCAGTGTGTGTTTTGCCGGTTTTACACTGTAGTGTATTTAGAGCAAGGCTCCAAGTGTAGCTGACTAACTCGCGTAGGGTAAGGTGGGCACGGCCGCGCGTTGCGTCGCGGCCGTGCCGTTGTTGACAGTGACACCGTCCTTCGCTGTCAGCCGAAGTAGTTATATTGTTTATTTGTTCTCTGTCTAATAACTGCATTGTGCTTGTTAATGTAATGTGTGTTTGACGGTGCATGACAGGGCATAGCTGATCATTTTCAACATTGGGCCTGGCTCTAGCTGTGTTTGTAAATATGCAGATACTGCTGTCATCTGGTGGTACGTGTCTTCAACACAAATTACCTGGCGGCTAATAGTGTCAGCACATTATAATGTCTTGTTAAAAACAAATGGAATAGTTTTTAAATTGCTCATTCATAATATGGTATATGTTGTTGTCATCACATGTCATTTTGGAAATTAAATTTAGCGTAATATATACAACGATTATGTTGTGTTGAAATGTAATTTATTTTAATACATTCACCAAGTACATTTTCAGTTTGCTTATTTAAAAAAAATTCTTTAAGTGAGCCTTTTCTCTAATCTTTGCATTGATATATCTTCGGTTAATGAGGTAATACACAACAAACAAATTATTTGATTGAATGTTTCTAAGGGCATTTCTGGACCACCCACAAAGCTAACTTTTGCCTGGTTCTGCCTAGCATGACTTGTGTATTCACGGACTTGTGTATTCTGCAGACTTGTGTATTTGCTGACCATTTGGCCTCTGGTTGATTCTAGCTGTCTACTGTTGGGTTGGTGGATTCTGAGTTTCTGACCTATAGCTGATCTATTACAAGTGGCTAGCTGGTGTTTATATCAATAACACATTAGATTATTAGTTTCCATGTTAAACTGAAAAGTTGCCTGCAGTTTCCACTTTAATACTATCAGGGACATTCCATGTCAAATCAATCAAAAACATGGTGAAATTTACTTGACCGTCTTCGATTTTGATGGAATTTGGCACATGTTGGTTTATGATCACAAGTCTAGGTCCGTCTGCCTTTCACGTGCAGAGATAGAGGTCATCACACTTTGACTGGACCTTGATATCTGATGACCTTCCAGGTGTCATAACTCCATTTCTGGGTGACATGCAGATGTGAAGTTTGTGTCATTTTAAAGCTAATAGAATTGTCTACCTATTTCAACAAACTGCATCATCAGCAGTGACACTACAGAATTATATAGAACTTGCAAGTCGTAACAAGATGGTGACTAGTTTTGACTGATAACGCAAGTCCATGGATCCGGCTGTCACAGATTATGTTTAATTGTTGCGTAGGGAGTGACAACTGATGGAAACTATCTAAAACAATGGTGAATAATTCGATTGTTGAAACAAGGGGCCCGTTGAGCCAGTAAAATATGAAAACTAGTGGCCCAAACTGGCCTGACACCCTCAAAACATGCATCGGGCCATCGGGCCAGTGCTATTGTCGACCCCTGGACTGGTAAAAATATCAGCAGCACAAGAGTTTTTGTGTGCATTGGAAATTGGAGTATTATATATCGCAGATCAACACTACTCATGATTAAACAGGGCAAATATGTTAAGGTGGAAACATATTAAGGAAACAACTGGCCAGGGAAGACTGACGTCATTTATATCATTGAAAAAAGGGAATACAGTGGAACCCCTCGTTTAAGACCGCCCCCCAAATCAGAGTGGGGCGGTCTTAAAAGAGGGGTGGTCTCTCGTGAGGGGTTTGCAACATTCAACACTAGGGGGCGCTTACAATGACTAACATCAACACTAGAGGGCGCTTACCACCACTAACTAGTTAAATACACAAAATAAAAAGTAGGAAATAAAAAATGAGACAACATATTAACAACAACAACATTATTTATTCTGTTTATTTTATACATTATATAGTGTGATACGTTTCAATATTTGAATCGTTTTTTTTTAAATAATATCTGATAAAAAGTATCCTCATTTTTAATCGTTTTTAATAGTATCTGATAAAAAGTATTCTCATTTAATTTATTTCAAATTCGGTCTGAGGGGCTAAAAAGTGCTGCCACCTCACGGCGTCTGGGTAATTGCACCGCGGTCGCCATTTTGTTGTTCGTTCCAGCGCCGCAAAACGATCTTTTACTTTCTATGAAAACGACCTCGTACAGCCGCAAAAATTCCTCTCTAATAACTCATATTACATATACATACGCTAGGTCATAACATTAAATCATTTAAATTGCTGTGAAGAATAACATTTCCAAATCAAAATCGTGCTGAACTAAAGTCGACATCGCCGGCAGTTGTTCCGCGCAAGCCGTAGATTACTGTGGCATTACGTCGATATTTTATCGCGGTTTTATCCTAAACTAACCTAAAACTTAGCCTAAGTTTATAAACTTTAATCATACACAAGTTTCTAAACTTTAATCATACACGATATGGATATTACAGTAATCACAGAGTTAGGCGTAGCCACCGTCACCGACGGTGACCATGTCCGCCATGTCTTGCCAGCGAGTCCTTGCGCGAGTTCGTTTCGTTAATTTTATTTGTTTCAATAAAGTAAGTGATTTAATTTTATAACATAGTGTGTGTTTATAAATATATAAAATATGTGAGGAAAGTCTATCGGCTGTTAGATGTCGTTTTCATAATTCGGTCAGAAAGTAAAACATCGCCAAAATGAATGGTCGTCATCAGGCGATTTATTGTTTGTGCGCGTCCGTGCGCGTTGGTCATGCGTTTAATAAGAGATCGTTGCGATATTTAGGTTAAAGGAACATGCAACCATAGTGTTGAAAATGCGTTAAAATCCCCCCAATTCCCACATACCATTCATGATAGAATATTGTAATACATGTATTTTTTGTTTAATTTTGTAAGAATGTTATACATCATAAAATTAATCTTGAAACGTGCATTTTCACTGACCATGGGCGCTGCCATTGTTGCCCATTTCACGGGGAACTCACGAAGATTAACGCGAGAGAATGAGTGAGTGTGACGTAGGCGGTCCACCACCTCAGCGATATAGGCGTAGCGTAATATGTAAACACTAGCATAGCGACATGAATCGAGTTGTTTTATGAGTCTTGTGATAATGAAATGCTTGAATATCAAGCATACGGATGTCAAAAGAAGGTAGGAGAAGAGTGCGTGAAAGGAAAGAGATTTGTCCAAATGCTAATAAATTCTCTACGAAGTCGAAGCCCGCCGTCGAAGGGCGAGTTGGCGATCAAATGGCTCCACAATATAGGTACGAGTCATACAGTGGAAACATTCAATTTCAACCGGAAAATGGTTTGCCAGGACCATGTCACCGTTGATATGGAACACAGGTTGCCGGGATTGGGTGAAAGACGACTGTTGAACGAAGCTACTGTCCCCACTGAATTTGTGCACAAAACGAAAAGTTCGGGGCCGAAGCGAAGGGTCGGTGTTGCACGAGAAAGAAGGGTCTCGCAAAAGGGACGAACTTAATGTATGCAAATACTATATATGGGGTACTAGAATATCATTCAATGTATTTCCTTTATTATAATAAAAATCAATGATTAGTCAAATATTCATTGCGCGACGGTCGACTGGAATAATTAGTTGGATAAACGATTTGTTTACATATGCAAGTGGGCGATAATAAAAGTTATTAAGCTCCGTCGAACCAACCAAGTCCAAAATGGATTGCGCGATTTCCTTTGTTGCAGTCTCTACTTGAGCATCATTATTCTTTATCCTATTCTTTATGAATGTTTATATTATAAGGAACGGCGTTTTTTTATAGCTAACGCTCTGTAACTAATTAAATGGATGAATATATCTCAGACTCAGTGGGTACGTGAAGAATTCGTTTTGTTTTGCCCACCCGAGGCGCTAGCGGTGGTGGATCTGTGACGTCACACGACCACAGGCGAAATGTCCAAAATGTCAGCCTCCAGGGAGGTTCACTAATTATCCTTAAAAGTTAACAAATCATTTCAGAAAAAAATAACAAAATATGGGATATGATTCAATGAACATTGTTTAATGGTTTAAGCAATTTTTACTTTTTAGGTTGCATGTTCCTTTAACAAATGTGCTGGCCATCTATCGGGTGGTCGTTCGTCAGGGGTAAAATTCAAATTGCCATGGTCGTTGGTCGTGTCTGCCAGGTGGTCGTTGGTGAGGGGTCGTTTATACAGCGTAGACATTCCGTCAATGAAAAAACGGTCGTAAAAAGCGGGTGGTCGTAAATGAGGGTGGTCGTTCATGAGGGGTTCTACTGTAGTTGATTTTTTTTTAAACTGCAGACTACCATTTTTCTATAGATTTTTAAATACGAGTATATTAGGTATCCACTAGACTTCAACAAATTCCAAAATATGGATACCTGCCAGACATGTCTGATGCCTGCATGTGTACCAGAAAGTACAAGCTGCGTTACACCGATTACACAGTCAACATATCGCTTGCTGCAGAGTTAATTAATTGAGAACGATTTCAAGACTACTCTTAATGTGTGGATTGACTGGAGTCATTGTATGCATGTCATGTTTCAACGATATTTTTGTTGTGGATTGATATTATAAAATTTTATGTTTTCTTAGGCTCTTGTGATTTAATACGTTTTCTTTGTTGTTTCTTTATGACATAAATTAATTTGTTGTTTCTTTGTAAAATAAACAAAGTAACTCAATTTGTATAATTCTGAGACTGAGATACAAGTGAATGGACTTAGAAATGAGTGAATGGACTTAGAAATGAGTTAATGGAATGAGGTACAAGTGATTGGACTTAAGAAATGGGTGAATGGACTGAAGTACAAGTGAATGGACTTAGAAATGAGTGAGTGGACTGAGGTACACGTTAATGGACTTAGAAATGAGTGTGGGGACTGAGGTATAAGTGAATGGACTTAGAAATGAGTGAGTGGACTTGGAAATGAGTGAATGGACTGAGGTACTGGTGAATGGACTTAGGCATGAGTGAATGGACTGAAGTACAAGTGAATGGACTTAGAAATGAGTGAGTGGACTGAGGCACAAGTGAATGGGCTTAGAAATGAGTGAGTGGACTGAGGCACAAGTGAATTGACTTAGAAGTGAGTGGATGGACTGAAGTACAAGTTAACAGGCTTAGAAATGAGTGAGTGGACGACTTAGATGTGATACACAAGTCATTGGATTGTGACACCACTGAATGATGCTCCAATGGACTGGTGAATGGACGGATAAAGGAAAGATGAGTGACTGGACTGAAATTAATGAATAAACAGGGACATGACTGAGTGGATTGAGATATGAGTGAATGGACCATTCACTCATATCTCAATCCACTCAGTCATGTCCCTGTTTATTCATTAATTTCAGTAGTACTAGGGAATAGACAGACATGATTGAATGGCCGGAGCCCAGAAAGGACTGAGAAATTATTGTTTGGGCTGAGAAATGAGCAAATAACACTATCCTTTTTAAAAGTGAATGACCTGAGACATGAATGAATTGACTGAGATGTGAGTGAATGGACTGAGACGTGAGTGAATGGACTGAGACGTGAGTGAATGGACTGAGACATGAGTGAATGGACTGAGACATGAGTGAATGGATTGAGACATGAGTGAATAGACTGAGACATGAGTGAATGGACTGAGACGTGAGTGGATGGACTGAGACGTGAGTGAATGGATTGAGACGTGAGTGAATTGACTAAGAAATGAGTGAATGGACTGAGATGTGAGTGGATGGACTGAGACGTGAGTAAATGGACTGAGACATGAGTGAATGACTGAGAGATGTGAGTAAATGGACTGATATGTGAGTGAATGGACTGAGACGTGAGTGAACGAATTGAGACGTGAGTGAATTGACTGAGACGTGAGTGAATGAACTGAGACGTGAGTGAATGGACTGAGACATGAGTGAATTGACTGAGACGTGAGTGAATGGACTGAGACGTGAGTGAATGGACTGAGACGTGAGTGAATGGACTGAGACATGAGGGAATAGACTGAGACATGAGTGAATGGACTGAGACATGAGTGAATGGATTAAAACATGAGTGAATGAACTGAGACGTGAGTGAAAGGACTGATATGTGAGTGAATGGACTGATACATGAGTGAATGAACTGAGACATGAGTGAATGGACTGAGACGTGAGTGAATGAACTGAGACGTGAGTGAATGGACTGAGACATGAGTGAATGGACTGAGACATGAGTGAATAGACTGAGACGTGAGTGAATGGACTGAGACATGAGTGAATGGACTGAGACATGAGTGAATGGATTGAGACGTGAGTGAATGGACTGAGACATGAGTGAATGGATTGAGACATGAGTGAATAGACTGAGACATGAGTGAATGGACTGAGACGTGAGTGGATGGACTGAGACGTGAGTGAATGGATTGAGACGTGAGTGAATTGACTAAGAAATGAGTGAATGGACTGAGATGTGAGTGGATGGACTGAGACGTGAGTAAATGGACTGAGAAATGAGTGAATGGACTTAATCGTGAGTGAATGGACTGAGACATGAGTGAATGGACTGAGACGTGAGTGAATGGACTGAGAAATGAGTGAATGGACTGAAATGTGAGTGAATGGACTGAGAAATAAGTGAATGACTGAGACGTGAGTAAATGGACTGATATGTGAGTGAATGGACTGAGACGTGAGTGAACGAATTGAGACGTGAGTGAATTGACTGAGACGTGAGTGAATGGACTGAGACATGAGGGAATAGACTGAGACATGAGTGAATGGACTGAGACATGAGTGAATGGACTGAGACATGAGGGAATAGACTGAGACATGAGTGAATGGACTGAGACGTGAGTGAATGAACTGAGACGTGAGTGAATGGACTGATATGTGAGTGAATGGACTGAGACATGAGTGAATTGACTGAGACGTGAGTGAATGGACTGAGACATGAGTGGTCTGAGACACTACAGGTCACCTTTACTATCACTGTTGCCAGTTGTAGATGTTGTTTCCGCAGTCTCTCTAAGTCTCTAACCTTATTCCTACACTGTAGCCGCATGTCACAGATTACATAAATCCACTTTGTTGTCTCGTAGACTATGTTATCCGAGTGTTTTTGCAGAAAGATTCCTGGAAAGTTCACTGCAAACCCTGTGTAGACTGACCACAGACAAGTGTCTTCGCCTCGACTGTACAGCCCGTACACTAAATAATTTTGCTATTTTTTCAGTAGACAGCTTAATGGGGACGGACGAACTCAATGTAATTCTAAGGAAAATTGTCGCCGATTGTGAACAGATCCGATTAGGTTTTAATTCTGTCGTCACGTTTCCGCAATCATGCACACATTCACATTGCGTGCCATCCCGTTGCTGGCATGGCAGTGGCGTTTGATAGATTAAGTGTCAGAACGCAGTGATTCAGTAATGACAGAGAGCAACCTAATACAAGCCCACTATTGAATTATAGCATCTTTGATTAAGCCACAGATAAGCTGCGCAGTTTAATTCGCTAGAATAGCTCGTCGACGGCTGTAAAACGCGAAATAATTTGTTGTCGCCAGCACGAAAGCGGTAATATATTGCTTGCTCTTCGTGCCCTCTGCATCGGTTGTTGCAGATGACTTATTTTGAAGCGGTGTGGCCCTTTGTGTAATTTCTGTCCGTGTAATTGACTTCTCTCGTATATTTTGCGTGTGGTGACATCAGTTATGCGGCGGGGCTACTGTCGTTGATTTTCATGCGATTGTCTCAGCTGTTAAATGAGTCGCAATTAAAAGCGGGAATGAATCGTTGTCCGCAGGTTCTGATGATGCACTTAAGTGATCAGACAGAGATTTAGATTGGATGAGAGAAGATGGGAGGTGGGTGGCTGGGGCTGATGGAGTAGGCACTGTGTTATTTCAGTGCAGATGGACTGACAAGTTAAGGAAACAATGATGTACTAGCGCAAGTCTACCCCTTTTGGTGGTAGAACAAAATGTTTTTTCCATTTTAGGATAATCTCACCTTATACCAGTTTAATGTTGAAATCTGGTATAATGCTTCACTGTGTATATTTTGCTGATTCTAAATCTTCATAAATTTGATAATATCAGGTTGTATAATAATTACTTGTAAGTTATTTTAATCCAACCATACTGCATAACTAATATTTTATGTAGAAAATGCATCAAAATAAGTAAGTATATCGTAAAATTTGTCCATGAAATGTTTTCATTTTCTGCATGACCCCTCCCAACCCACCTGCCACCCCCCGTAACTGCCCTGTGAGGCGTGTGCTGTGAGATCAGTGTTACTCACCATCACACCATGAACAGGCAGAACACTGGAACATGACCACTTTTTGAGCAGTGAGACTTGACACATTAAGAAGAGAAATTATGATTTCATGTGGGACTTTTGTAGTCATGATTTATACAAAAAAGAGGTTTGTGGAAACGATCCATCAACCTAGACTACCAGGTAGTGGTACAACATTGATAGCAGAATGGATGTTTGTAGGCGTTGAGAACCTGATGTAATGGAACTACATTTATGTAACATTGTACAATGCTTTGGACTGGTCAAGTAAAACAGTGTACAATACTTTGAAGCATAGCTTTATGTAGAGACCTGTCCACCCGTCATTTGGACAGGTAAAAACGAATATGGACAGGTAGAAATATGGGTGGACTGGTGGTGGACAGGTAAAAAATGAAGGAGCAGAAAAAGGTCTTCCAAAACCATAGATGTTGTTAGTTAGGCCTTGAAAGTGAGTGTAAATGATGTCAAATGTGTGTTTGTAGCCATTTCAGGTCATCAGGCACATTTGAAAGTTTGTAAACTAGCTTAACAGTTAATATCCATGTGTCCACCAAAACATGTGTGACTGGCAATAATTTTATCCTGCATAAAGCCCTGCTTTGAAGTGGTCAAGTAAAACATTGTATATTACTTTGTAGTAGTCAAGTAAAATATTTCACCATTTGATTGCGTTCTTATTTATAGTTCCCAATTACGAAAAAGGAGAGCGGAGCTGTATCTCACGTAGAATTCTCACCTGTCAAACCGTATCACTACGCCGTTACCAGTTCGGCTAAGGTAAGCACGGTTAAATATTAACATTCTTTTTAGGAACATTGTCATATTATTATGAAAATAGTTATATCATATTATATATTGTAAATATTGCCCCCAATGCCCTGCTGCTGTGCTGCAGTGGTGTACAGGTGTTAATTCTTGTTGATGCAATGGTGATTTAGAATAAGCAAATGTTACAGATGTTAAGCTTAGAGTCGACACTATTAAACATATTGACTGAGTTTACAATAGGCTGAATATTACAGGACAACGTACTGGGCTCGCAACTAACTGGTCTATTCAACATTTCCATAACTAGTCATTTCTTTTATATATTTGTGCTAATGAAATAGTGTTAATTGTGTCTTTGACGACACAAAACTAGCGATTCAGATTTAAGCAAAACTGAATATTATTGTATTGTGATTTAAGTGTTCTCTGTTTAATCAGTTAATGACTGACTCTGTCTGGCTACCTGTTCCTTTCAGGTGACAATCTACAATTCTCGCACAAATGAAGTCATTCGGACTATATCTCGCTTCCGTGACACAGCATATTGTGGGAGTTTCCGTAGCGACGGCAAGCTTCTGGTTGCCGGGGGCGATGAGGGCGTGATGCGATTATTTGATACAAGCACCAAGTCTTTGTTGCGAGTGTTCAAAGGTCACACAGGGTCAGTGCATGTACTACTTATCAGTGCTTACACTCATCAGTGCTTAGACTCATCAGTGCTTAGACTCATCAGTTCTTAGACTCATCAGTACTTAGACTCATCAGTGCTTAGACTTATCAGTGCTTAGACTCATCAGTGCTTAGACTCATCAGTGCTTAGACTCATCAGTGCTTAGACTCATCAGTACTTAGACTCATCAGTGCTTAGACTCATCAGTGCTTAGACTCATCAGTTCTTAGACTTATCAGTGCTTAGACTCATCAGTGCTTAGACTCATCAGTGCTTAGACTCATCAGTGCTTAGACTCATCAGTGCTTAGACTCATCAGTGCTTAGACTCATCAGTGCTTAGACTTATCAGTTCTTAGACTCATCAGTACTTAGACTCATCAGTGCTTAGACTCATCAGTTCTTAGACTCATCAGTTCTTAGACTTATCAGTGCTTAGACTCATCAGTTCTTAGACTTATCAGTGCTTAGACTCATCAGTGCTTAGACTCATCAGTACTTAGACTTATCAGTTCTTAGACTCATCAGTGCTTAGACTCATCAGTGCTTAGACTCATCAGTTCTTAGACTCATCAGTTCTTAGACTTATCAGTGCTTAGACTCATCAGTTCTTAGACTTATCAGTGCTTAGACTCATCAGTGCTTAGACTCATCAGTGCTAGACTCATCAGTGCTTAGACTCATCAGTACTTAGACTCATCAGTGCTTAGACTCATCAGTGCTTAGACTCATCAGTGCTTAGACTCATCAGTGCTTAGACTCATCAGTGCTTAGACTCATCAGTGCTTAGACTCATCAGTGCTTAGACTCATCAGTGCTTAGACTCATCAGTTCTTAGACTCATCAGTTCTTAGAATAGACTCATCAGTGCTAGACTCATCAGTACTTTGACTCATCAGTACTTTGACTCATCAGTGCTTAGATTCATCAGTACTTAGACTCATCGGTTCTTAGACTCATCAGTTCTTAGATTCATCAGTACTTAGACTCATCAGTACTTAGACTCATCAGTGCTTAGACTCATCAGTACTTTGACTCATCAGTACTTTGACTCATCAGTGCTTAGATTCATCAGTACTTAGACTCATCGGTTCTTAGACTCATCAGTTCTTAGATTCATCAGTACTTAGACTCATCAGTACTTAGACTCATCAGTGCTTAGACTCATCAGTGCTTAGACTCATCAGTGCTTAGACTCATCAGTTCTTAGACTCATCAGTGCTTAGACTCATCAGTGCTTAGACTCATCAGTGCTTAGACTCATCAGTTCTTAGACTCATCAGTTCTTAGACTCATCAGTTCTTAGATTCATCAGTACTTAGACTCATCAGTGCTTAGACTCATCAGTGCTTAGACTCATCAGTGCTTAGACTCATCAGTGCTTAGACTCATCAGTTCTTAGACTCATCAGTGCTTAGACTTATCAGTGCTTAGACTCATCAGTGCTGAGACTCATCAGTTCTTAGACTCATCAGTTCTTAGACTCATCAGTTCTTAGATTCATCAGTTCTTAGACTCATCAGTGTTTAGAATCATCAGTGCTTAGAATCATCAGTGCTTATGGTCATCAGTACTTAGACACATCAGTACTTAGACTCATCAGTGTTTAGAATCATCAGTGCTTAGAATCATCAGTGCTTATGGTCATCAGTACTTAGACTCATCAGTGCTAGACTCATCAGTACTTTGACTCATCAGTACTTTGACTCATCGGTACTTAGACTCATCAGTTCTTAGACTCATCAGTTCTTAGATTCATCAGTACTTAGACTCATCAGTACTTAGACTCATCAGTTCTTAGACTCATCAGTTCTTAGCCTCATCAGTTCTTAGACTCATCAGTACTTAGACTCATCAGTGCTTAGCCTCATCAGTTCTTAGACTCATCAGTTCTTAGACTCATCAGTGCTTTGACTCGTCAGTTCTTAGACTCATCAGTGCTTAGACTCATCAGTTCTTAGACTCATCAGTACTTAGACTCATCAGTGCTTAGACTCATCAGTGCTTAGACTCATCAGTTCTTAGACTCATCAGTACTTAGACTCATCAGTGCTTAGACTTATCAGTGCTTAGACTCATCAGTGCTTAGACTCATCAGTGCTTAGACTCATCAGTGCTTAGACTCATCAGTGCTTAGACTCATCAGTGCTTAGACTCATCAGTACTTAGACTCATCAGTGCTTAGACTCATCAGTGCTTAGACTCATCAGTGCTTAGACTCATCAGTGCTTAGACTCATCAGTGCTTAGACTCATCAGTGCTTAGACTCATCAGTACTTAGACTCATCAGTGCTTAGACTCATCAGTGCTTAGACTCATCAGTGCTTAGACTCATCAGTGCTTAGACTCATCAGTGCTTAGACTCATCAGTGCTTAGACTCATCAGTTCTTAGACTCATCAGTGCTTAGACTCATCAGTGCTTAGACTCATCAGTGCTTAGACTCATCAGTGCTTAGACTCATCAGTGCTTAGACTCATCAGTGCTTAGACTCATCAGTACTTAGACTTATCAGTTCTTAGACTCATCAGTGCTAGACTCATCAGTGCTTAGACTCATCAGTGCTTAGACTCATCAGTTCTTAGACTCATCAGTTCTTAGACTTATCAGTGCTTAGACTCATCAGTTCTTAGACTTATCAGTGCTTAGACTCATCAGTGCTTAGACTCATCAGTGCTAGACTCATCAGTGCTTAGACTCATCAGTACTTAGACTCATCAGTGCTTAGACTCATCAGTGCTTAGACTCATCAGTGCTTAGACTCATCAGTGCTTAGACTCATCAGTGCTTAGACTCATCAGTGCTTAGACTCATCAGTGCTTAGACTCATCAGTTCTTAGACTCATCAGTTCTTAGAATAGACTCATCAGTGCTAGACTCATCAGTACTTTGACTCATCAGTACTTTGACTCATCAGTGCTTAGATTCATCAGTACTTAGACTCATCGGTTCTTAGACTCATCAGTTCTTAGATTCATCAGTACTTAGACTCATCAGTACTTAGACTCATCAGTGCTTAGACTCATCAGTACTTTGACTCATCAGTACTTTGACTCATCAGTGCTTAGATTCATCAGTACTTAGACTCATCGGTTCTTAGACTCATCAGTTCTTAGATTCATCAGTACTTAGACTCATCAGTACTTAGACTCATCAGTGCTTAGACTCATCAGTGCTTAGACTCATCAGTGCTTAGACTCATCAGTGCTTAGACTCATCAGTTCTTAGACTCATCAGTGCTTAGACTTATCAGTGCTTAGACTCATCAGTGCTTAGACTCATCAGTTCTTAGACTCATCAGTTCTTAGACTCATCAGTTCTTAGATTCATCAGTACTTAGACTCATCAGTGCTTAGACTCATCAGTGCTTAGACTCATCAGTGCTTAGACTCATCAGTGCTTAGACTCATCAGTTCTTAGACTCATCAGTGCTTAGACTTATCAGTGCTTAGACTCATCAGTGCTGAGACTCATCAGTTCTTAGACTCATCAGTTCTTAGACTCATCAGTTCTTAGATTCATCAGTTCTTAGACTCATCAGTGTTTAGAATCATCAGTGCTTAGAATCATCAGTGCTTATGGTCATCAGTACTTAGACACATCAGTACTTAGACTCATCAGTGTTTAGAATCATCAGTGCTTAGAATCATCAGTGCTTATGGTCATCAGTACTTAGACTCATCAGTGCTAGACTCATCAGTACTTTGACTCATCAGTACTTTGACTCATCGGTACTTAGACTCATCAGTTCTTAGACTCATCAGTTCTTAGATTCATCAGTACTTAGACTCATCAGTACTTAGACTCATCAGTTCTTAGACTCATCAGTTCTTAGCCTCATCAGTTCTTAGACTCATCAGTACTTAGACTCATCAGTACTTAGACTCATCAGTGCTTAGCCTCATCAGTTCTTAGACTCATCAGTTCTTAGACTCATCAGTGCTTTGACTCGTCAGTTCTTAGACTCATCAGTGCTTAGACTCATCAGTTCTTAGACTCATCAGTACTTAGACTCATCAGTGCTTAGACTCATCAGTGCTTAGACTCATCAGTTCTTAGACTCATCAGTACTTAGACTCATCAGTGCTTAGACTTATCAGTGCTTAGACTCATCAGTGCTTAGACTCATCAGTGCTTAGACTCATCAGTGCTTAGACTCATCAGTGCTTAGACTCATCAGTGCTTAGACTCATCAGTACTTAGACTCATCAGTGCTTAGACTCATCAGTGCTTAGACTCATCAGTGCTTAGACTCATCAGTGCTTAGACTCATCAGTGCTTAGACTCATCAGTGCTTAGACTCATCAGTGCTTAGACTCATCAGTGCTTAGACTCATCAGTGCTTAGACTCATCAGTGCTTAGACTCATCAGTGCTTAGACTCATCAGTGCTTAGACTCATCAGTGCTTAGACTCATCAGTTCTTAGACTCATCAGTGCTTAGACTCATCAGTGCTTAGACTCATCAGTGCTTAGACTCATCAGTGCTTAGACTCATCAGTGCTTAGACTCATCAGTGCTTAGACTCATCAGTACTTAGACTTATCAGTTCTTAGACTCATCAGTGCTAGACTCATCAGTGCTTAGACTCATCAGTGCTTAGACTCATCAGTTCTTAGACTCATCAGTTCTTAGACTTATCAGTGCTTAGACTCATCAGTTCTTAGACTTATCAGTGCTTAGACTCATCAGTGCTTAGACTCATCAGTGCTAGACTCATCAGTGCTTAGACTCATCAGTACTTAGACTCATCAGTGCTTAGACTCATCAGTGCTTAGACTCATCAGTGCTTAGACTCATCAGTGCTTAGACTCATCAGTGCTTAGACTCATCAGTGCTTAGACTCATCAGTGCTTAGACTCATCAGTTCTTAGACTCATCAGTTCTTAGAATAGACTCATCAGTGCTAGACTCATCAGTACTTTGACTCATCAGTACTTTGACTCATCAGTGCTTAGATTCATCAGTACTTAGACTCATCGGTTCTTAGACTCATCAGTTCTTAGATTCATCAGTACTTAGACTCATCAGTACTTAGACTCATCAGTGCTTAGACTCATCAGTACTTTGACTCATCAGTACTTTGACTCATCAGTGCTTAGATTCATCAGTACTTAGACTCATCGGTTCTTAGACTCATCAGTTCTTAGATTCATCAGTACTTAGACTCATCAGTACTTAGACTCATCAGTGCTTAGACTCATCAGTGCTTAGACTCATCAGTGCTTAGACTCATCAGTGCTTAGACTCATCAGTTCTTAGACTCATCAGTGCTTAGACTTATCAGTGCTTAGACTCATCAGTGCTTAGACTCATCAGTTCTTAGACTCATCAGTTCTTAGACTCATCAGTTCTTAGATTCATCAGTACTTAGACTCATCAGTGCTTAGACTCATCAGTGCTTAGACTCATCAGTGCTTAGACTCATCAGTGCTTAGACTCATCAGTTCTTAGACTCATCAGTGCTTAGACTTATCAGTGCTTAGACTCATCAGTGCTGAGACTCATCAGTTCTTAGACTCATCAGTTCTTAGACTCATCAGTTCTTAGATTCATCAGTTCTTAGACTCATCAGTGTTTAGAATCATCAGTGCTTAGAATCATCAGTGCTTATGGTCATCAGTACTTAGACACATCAGTACTTAGACTCATCAGTGTTTAGAATCATCAGTGCTTAGAATCATCAGTGCTTATGGTCATCAGTACTTAGACTCATCAGTGCTAGACTCATCAGTACTTTGACTCATCAGTACTTTGACTCATCGGTACTTAGACTCATCAGTTCTTAGACTCATCAGTTCTTAGATTCATCAGTACTTAGACTCATCAGTACTTAGACTCATCAGTTCTTAGACTCATCAGTTCTTAGCCTCATCAGTTCTTAGACTCATCAGTACTTAGACTCATCAGTGCTTAGCCTCATCAGTTCTTAGACTCATCAGTTCTTAGACTCATCAGTGCTTTGACTCGTCAGTTCTTAGACTCATCAGTGCTTAGACTCATCAGTTCTTAGACTCATCAGTTCTTAGACTCATCAGTTCTTAGACTCATCAGTGCTTAGACTCATCAGTGCTTAGACTCATCAGTTCTTAGACTCATCAGTACTAAGACTCATCAGTTCTTAGACTCATAAGTACTAAGACTCATCAGTACTTAGACACATCAGTACTTTGACTCATCAGTACTTTGACTCATCAGTACTAAGACTCATCAGTTCTTAGACTCATCAGTTCTTAGACACATCAGTACTTAGACTCATCAGTTCTTAGACTCATCAGTTCTTAGACACATCAGTACTTAGACTCATCAGTTCTTAGACTCATCAGTACTAAGACTCATCAGTGCTTAGACACATCAGTACTTAGACTCATCAGTTCTTAGACTCATCAGTTCTTAGACACATCAGTACTTAGACTCATCAGTTCTTAGACTCATCAGTACTAAGACTCATCAGTTCTTAGACTCATCAGTACTTAGACACATCAGAACTTTGACTCATCAGTACTTTGACTCATCATTACTTAGACTCATCAGTACTTAGACTCATCAGTACTTAGACTCAGTGATTACTGTGATTAGTACTTGTAACCAGTAATCAATACTTGGATTCATTTGTACTTACAACATTCAACACTGTTTGTGCTCAGCAATATTTAAACTTGTTATATTTGTACTCTGATGCATATACTCTTTGGTACATGCAGTGTTGTACTCTTAAGTATCTGTCCTAAGTAGTATTTGCAAAGAATATGTTATGAATGCAATATTATTTACCAGTGAGGTGTCATTAAAAATATAAGAACATTAATTTATATACAATATATATATATATATATTTCTCATTACAATAATGATTTGTTTACCATGTATGTAAATAGTAATACGTGATAAATACCAGGACAGTTTCACATTGTCACAATACATTGGTTGGTCCGTGTTGTTCTGTCGGCCATGACCTGTGAGTCAGTGAAGTGTGTTGTGTTTAGGCCGGTCCACGTGTGTAAGTTCACGAGGGACAACTTACACATTGTGAGCGGCTCGGACGACAAGAGTGTGCGAGTGTACGACATTCCGACTGAGTCGGAAGTGGCATGCTTCAGGGAGCATCAGGTAATTGTGTCAGATTGATTCTGTTTAAATTGTAGTCAATGACCTGACATACATGTGGCCTGACCTAATTGTTAATCAGATGTTCTTGCAATCTCTGACCCCGCCTTGAGTCACTGACACAGTTCTGTCTCCGGGTCACGAGGATGATGTGTTTTTATCTTGAACACTGTTACACAGCATCAAACATGTCTACTTGATTACTGCACCTCTGTGTTCTTTGTCCACTTTGCAGACAATGTTGTAGTCCTACATTCCTTTGATTCGTTAATATGTATTTTCTTATTTTTTCAGGTTGTTATGGTACCATGTTAAAGTTGCATTCTGACATAATTTCCCCTTTTTAACGCATTTAAAAAAAGTCAATGTACACCATGACCGATATTTGCTTATTAGTATACTTCCTACCACATGTCTCACTTTGTGGTTTTATGCGTTATTTGATCAAATATAAGTTTGCAACAAACAACGGCTCTGGAGTTTCCCAAAAGTCGATCTATTTTTACCCTCGGAACTCTCCGGTCAACGTAAGTAAACGATGGGGCAAACTAAAAGGCGGTTCCACATAACCACGTTAGTCGCTAGAGGCGCCACTAGGCAACAATACCTTAGTTATTTAAATCATCCTCAATTAGCCATTGACCGTACAGGCGCGTAGCCAGCGATAGTTTGTATGTGGGCAACTGGACATGCCGTAAATATGCAGCGCATCGAGCGGTGGCATCTTTGTGAATGTGGTATGTCGTTTCCGTGCGGTCTGCCAATTGTGATCCGCCTTTTAGTGTGGCCCTAGTGTGGTTTTTCTGACAGCGCTTTTCACTGGAATTCCCTTCATCGAGGTCTAAACCAATCAGAGAATTCTAACTGGTGAGGCTCACCGGAATTTTTTTTCGTCTTTTGCTGCTTTTTATCTTAAAATGGCATATTATGTGAAAATAAGTCGATAGGTAGTTGAGAAAAACAATATATAGTGGGGAATGCTGGTTTACTGGGAAATTGTATTTTAAACATGGCGGAAGTCAGAATGCAACTTTAATAGGTCATTCACAGGTTTTCATAGTTAGCTATTTATAAAGGGTGTACAGATTTTCTTTGGAATGACTAATTTAAAAAAATCTAGTCATGTCTAGATTGATTATCATATATGCAGGTTTCATGAGATTGTTTATGTTATGACACCATATATGTGAAGTGTGTGCAATAAAGTTATTATAAGACCAGTTTAGACAGTCTGTAAGTGTGTGTTGTCCTGTAGGACTACGTGCGGTGTGGAGTGACCAGCCGTGCCAGCAACGACATCCTTCTCACAGGTGAGCCTTGTCCAGTCTCTGGCGCTGTCAGTGTCACTTCCTCCCTGTCTTGTGTCCAGCAGGGTGCTGGCCTTCCTCAGTCCATCCGTCCGTCCGTCTGTCTCTATTTGTCAACAGTGTGTTTCTGTCATCTTGTTCATCTATCAGTGTGACTTTCAGGTTGTCACTTTGTGTGTGTCCATCAGTGTTACATTTGTCCGTCCGTCCTTCCGTCCATCCGTCCATCCGTCCATCCTTCATGTTTCATTCATCCACTACTGCTTCATGTCATGTCAGTCATGTCAGCAAGTGTTAATCACACTAATATGTATCACACACTGAACACGCTGCTCTCACCAATGCTTTCACAAGTCACAACAAATTTTTGCACCAGGAAAACAAACTGCAGCCACTCCCCTGTTCCCTCCCCCTTCTACTCCCCCCCCCACGCTCTCCTGCTCTCCCCATCTGTCCATATCTCCCTCCCATCCATCTCTCTCCCTCTCCTCTCTCTCTGACGCTCTCATTCTCCTTTCTCTGTCTTTCCTCCCACTCTCTCCCTCTCTCCCTCTCTCCCTCTCTCCCTCCCTCCCTCCCTCCCTCCCTCCCTCTCTCCCTCCCTCCCTCCCTCCCTCCCTCCCTCCCTCCCTCTCTCCCTCCCTCCCTCCCTCCCTCCCTCCCTCCCTCCCTCCCTCCCTCTCTCCCTCTCTCCCTCTCTCCCTCCCTCCCTCCCTCCCTCCCTCTCTCCCTCCCTCCCTCCCTCCCTCTCTCCCTCCCTCCCTCCCTCCCTCCCTCCCTCTCTCCCTCCCTCCCTCCCTCCCTCCCTCTCTCCCTCCCTCCCTCCCTCCCTCCCTCCCTCCCTCCCTCTCTCCCTCTCTCCCTCTCTCCCTCTCTCCCTCTCTCCCTCTCTCCCTCCCTCCCTCCCTCCCTCCCTCCCTCCCTCTCTCCCTCCCTCCCTCCCTCTCTCCCTCCCTCCCTCCCTCCCTCCCTCCCTCCCTCCCTCCCTCTCTCCCTCCCTCCCTCCCTCCCTCCCTCCCTCCCTCTCTCCCTCTCTCCCTCTCTCCCTCTCTCTCTCCCTCCCTCCCTCTCTCCCTCCCTCCCTCCCTCCCTCCCTCCCGCCCTCCCTCTCTCCCTCCCTCCCTCCCTCTCTCCCTCTCTCCCTCTCTCCCTCTCTCCCTCCCTCCCTCCCTCCCTCTCTCCCTCCCTCCCTCCCTCCCTCTCTCTCTCTCTCCCTCCCTCTCTCCCTCTCTCCCTCTCTCCCTCCCTCCCTCTCTCCCTCTCTCCCTCCCTCCCTCTCTCCCTCTCTCCCTCCCTCCCTCCCTCCCTCCCTCCCTCCCTCTCTCCCTCTCTCCCTCTCTCCCTCCCTCCCTCCCTCCCTCTCTCCCTCCCTCCCTCTCTCTCTCCCTCCCTCTCTCCCTCTCTCCCTCTCTCCCTCTCTCCCTCTCTCCCTCTCTCCCTCTCTCCCTCCCTCCCTCTCTCCCTCTCTCCCTCCCTCCCTCTCTCCCTCCCTCCCTCTCTCCCTCCCTCCCTCCCTCCCTCTCTCCCTCCCTCCCTCTCTCCCTCCCTCCCTCCCTCCCTCCCTCCCTCTCTCCCTCTCTCCCTCTCTCCCTCCCTCCCTCCCTCCCTCTCTCCCTCCCTCCCTCTCTCTCTCCCTCCCTCTCTCCCTCTCTCCCTCTCTCCCTCTCTCCCTCTCTCCCTCTCTCCCTCCCTCCCTCTCTCCCTCTCTCCCTCTCTCCCTCCCTCCCTCCCTCCCTCTCTCCCTCTCTCCCTCTCTCCCTCTCTCCCTCTCTCCCTCTCTCCCTCTCTCCCTCCCTCCCTCCCTCCCTCTCTCCCTCTCTCCCTCCCTCCCTCTCTCCCTCCCTCCCTCCCTCTCTCCCTCCCTCCCTCCCTCTCTCCCTCCCTCCCTCTCTCCCTCCCTCCCTCCCTCCCTCCCTCCCTCCCTCTCTCCCTCTCTCCCTCTCTCCCTCTCTCCCTCCCTCCCTCCCTCCCTCTCTCCCTCCCTCCCTCTCTCTCTCCCTCCCTCTCTCCCTCTCTCCCTCTCTCCCTCTCTCCCTCTCTCCCTCTCTCCCTCCCTCCCTCTCTCCCTCTCTCCCTCTCTCCCTCCCTCCCTCCCTCCCTCTCTCCCTCTCTCCCTCTCTCCCTCTCTCCCTCTCTCCCTCCCTCCCTCCCTCCCTCTCTCCCTCTCTCCCTCCCTCCCTCCCTCCCTCTCTCCCTCTCTCCCTCTCTCCCTCTCTCCCTCTCTCCCTCTCTCCCTCTCTCCCTCTCTCCCTCTCTCCCTCTCTCCCTCTCTCCCTCCCTCCCTCCCTCCCTCTCTCCCTCTCTCCCTCTCTCCCTCTCTCTCTCCCTCCCTCCCTCCCTCCCTCCCTCCCCCTCCCACATCAACTATCTAGTCTTTAATTTACTTTGTGACATTCAATTCTGATTCAGTCTGTTTCTTTTTAAGCCAATTAAAATTGGTAAAAATTTCCAGTTCAGTTAAGAAGCTAAGGCAGGTATTAATGTGATATAATGTAATGTACCTTTCAGATATATCTATAATTCCTCCACACAGTGAAGATAGTATTCATCTGTACATGTGTTGAGTTGCAAAATGCCAGGGAATTACCCCATTAAACTCCCCATCCCCATCCTCCCCCCCCCCTCCCCCCCCCCTCCCCCCCCCCTCCCTCCCTCCCTCCACACGCCACATTTATCCCCAGCCATGTGGAGAAATAATTATTTTAAATTGAAAGTTTACCCGCATGCATCAGCTAATATTGAGCAATATGTTACGCGTGCCGCACACCCATCCAATGGCACCGTCTGTACCGTGCGGTGCCGGTGCCATAGTGCACGGTGATGGTGCCGTATTCCAATTTGTAGCTTAGAAATAAATTAAAGCCAGACGTTGAGTGTCTCTGCGTAGGTACAACCCGGCTAAATGTGCACGGTCCATTCCCCTGTAGTTGCCGCTCGTGTAATTACACCGTCGTCTCTAAAGCACTCTGATGTTCCCCAGCATTCACTCCCTGGCAAGGTGTATTTGTTATATCTGATTTATTGGTGAGCATCGGGAGAATATCGGGACTTTCATTTGATCCTGGGCAGCCCATTGCGGATTATCGGGACATCAGGACAGATGCCTCAGTGATCAGCAGCCTTGTCTGGGCTGCAGCGTGACTTATCTCTCGCGGGGTTTAATTACCAACTGGTCCTGGTTACGTTTATGAGTGGAGTCGCTGACTAGTGCGATCCTCATGAGCAATTTCATTGGCTATAAAGACCGCGGGATAGAAATTAGAATTGGCGGATGAACGACAGATGGAGGTAGGATGCACTGGATGAGTGTCACTGTGGTAATGGTTTGTCATTCGTCTCGGTGAGCTGAACTTGATTGTTAAACTATGTGCGTGCGTGCGTGCGTGCGTGCGTGCGTGCGTGCGTGCGTGCGTGCGTGCGTGCGTGCGTGCGTGCGTGCTTGCTTGCTTGCTTGCTTGCAGGTGGGCGTGTGTGTTTATGGAGTAGAAATGTTAAAACTGTTCTGATTTCTCACTGTCCAATAAAATGTGTTGTAAGCTTCAAGACACATTCTTTTTTGTTTTGCCAGACTGTTTTATGACAATTGATGATTATTGTAAGGATGAATCTACACAATTTATGTTTATCTATTTGCTATCAACTTATTTCTGTCCGTCCGTACATCCGTCCGTCTGTCCATCCGTCCGTCTGTCCATCCGTCCGTCTGTCCATCCGTCCGTCTGTCCATCCGTCCGTCTGTCCATCCGTCCACTTTCTCTCCCATCGCACACTAATCTTGTAATGTTGTCATGCCAGAAGCTGTACTCTACTTATCTTTATATAAAAACTTTAAGGAACTCACATTTTATTAAGCTGTAATTCATTAAATTTATATTAAATAAAACCCTGAAATGTGTCATTTGTAGTGGTAGCATTTGTTTGCCCTATGAGAAACCTGATTTTGTAATACTGTAAATAAGAAAATACAATCAAAAAGCAGTATCTTAATATATAATATATATATAAAATATATAAATATATATATATTATATATATATAAACTGGCATAAAGGTAGTGCCTGTTCTATGAGGTTATTTCATGGGATTTGTTTGATTTCAAAGGCAAGTAGTTTGAGATGAGTAGTAATATGCCAGTGGCCCATAGACCATGGTCCATAGTTATCAAGCCCAAAACCGATTGGTCAGTAGCTCCCGATCCATGGCTCACAATCCATGGCTCCCGATCCATGGCTCCCGATCCATGGCTCACAATCCATGGCTCCTAATCCATGGCTCGCGGCCCACCCACAGATCTGAGAAAACAGACGCAATCACAGACTACAAAAGGGCATCGTGTCATTCGGCGTAAATCATCAAAATGTGCACGCATACAAGTGTGCCGCGCTTAGATACATGGGTTTTTGTATGCGAGATAGCCGCATGCGTCTTAGTGGGATCTCCGCCTAATCCTGGCTGCCTACACAGCCTTGTACAGAATCATGCGCAATAATTCAGAATCTATCTGAAAACACCGCTGTTCTCAGATATCACCCATGTTCTGGTGTACCTCCCCTCCCCACCCCTCCCCACCCCTCCCCAGCCAGCCTTGGGGCGGTAGCAAGGTATTATACGCTGTAGTGGTAGTTACCACACCAGGTGGGGTGGGGTAATTAATCAAGGCCACTACAAGGCTGGGGTATGCGAAGTAGCCCCAGTAGCACATGTTTGCATGCACCTATCTGAATTAGCAGTAAATGACCTGTTTATGAAGATGGAGGGATGCAGAGGAATCTGAGCAGGCCCAGCTCACGGGATTCAGGGGCTATTCCTGGGGAAATGTAGACGTTTGATGTGGGAAGGCTGGGGAAATTAATTACGAGCTTATTGTGGATTCACGTGATTAATGTGATGTTGCCAAGTGGCTCATGTCATTCGCTGTGTACACTGGAATGATTGCACAGGGAGTCTGCCTACTGCCGAATCCCTGTTGTTTTTCAGGCATTCATTTGGGCAAATTAAACCTCGATAGAACTGCTGAATAATGAACAAATTAAAATGTCTTGTTAGACCACAACAAAGAGTGAAACACAATAGGGGAATACAGTGTACATCCATTTCAGTCATTATAATATTACATGGCAAATTGCAGTAGTTTATATATTAATATGCTAACCTAGGGGCGGTGTAACTGTATCACATCCCCAGCACCAAGGTCCTCTACCATCGTTCCATGTTCCTTCACTTCCTGACACCGTCAGCCTCTCATCTACCAGTGCCAACTGGCAGTGTATTTTTATAGTATTCACTGATGTGTTTGCAATATGATGTGCTTTTCTCGAGGGTCTTACTCCTACCTGAGGTAATTATGTGGTGAACAATTCATCCAGGGACCTACGTGTGTAGTTGTGTAGTACATCAATAGACCACAGACTAGTGACAAATGAGAGCTTCTGTTGTAGGGTCCTACGACCACACGGTCAAGTTGTTTGACCAGCGGTCACCTGACAGTGTCCTCACAGTGGACCATGGCTGTCCAGTTGAGTCCGTCCTCATGTACCCAGGCGGCGGCCTCTTCCTGTCTGCCGGTCAGTCCACACAAACACACACAAACACACACAAACACACACAAAAACGCACAAACATGCACAAACATGCATAGACACGCACAAACACACAAACACGCACAAACAAGCACAAACACGCACAAACACACAAACACGCGCAAACACGCACAAACACGCACAATCATGCACAAACATGCACAAACACGCACAGACATGTGTTTGCAGTGTCTTCTGTTAAACTGACACTTTTCAGTCACTCTATCGATTCTTCCTTTCTTGTTGTCATATTAAATACAGATATGAAAGTTGTCTCTGTAAAATTCAAGTGTTTCCCAAGAGACTGACTGATCTCATAGTGTCAGACACAGTCAAATACATTTTTTTTTTTGGTATACGTTTTTCTTTGTGTAACTTAGAGCATGTCAATACCTCACTATTTATTACTGGTGTATAAATGTATGTACAAGTGAGATATAAGTTAGTTCATCATGGACACACATAGCTTATTTTCCATGCACAGCTATAAACTTCTGCAACAGAAATATATAATTTCCCAAAACCATAAAAATGAAGATTGGTTCCTGCTCCAGTCAGCATGAAACGTTGACAGTTACGGTGTGTGTGGTGTGTGTTCTTGCCACCAGGTGGAAACGTGATTAAAGTCTGGGACGCTCTGGCGGGCGGGAAACTGTTGACAACCTTCAGTGATCATCACAAGACAGTGACGAGTCTGGGATTCTGTAACAACTACGAGAGAATCACCTCAGTGTCACTGGACAGGTAACATCACTGTAACATCACTCAGTCCCGCAGTGTTGAATCAATCTGATTAGTGCTGTTGATTTTAAAATGTCTGACATGTTAAGTTTTAATGTTATTTCATAATGAGATTGGGACTTTTTAAGTGAAAATATCAGAAAAATAGGTCAGAAATGTGAGAAACTTACGATTAAAAATAGTTTTTATAAAATGTATTCGTAATATACAATGTATGAACACCGTGGTTTATCATGTTAATTTTATGCAAATGTTTACTGTGTAAGAAGCATGAATGTTCACATACGGGACTTTGTGACAAATGCTGGCAACATAGATCAATTACTTGCTAGTTTCAATGTAATAAATAAATATTTACTGAAGTGTGTTGCCATGGTAACAGACATTTGAAGATCTATGATGTTGGGACGTACGAGGTGGTCCACACAGTAGACTACCCTTCAGCCATCCTCAGTGCGGCCATCGCGGTATGTCTAACCACTGGTATCTCTTTGTGTCAACTGTGTCATTTTGTTGTGTAAAACTGTATAAAAGTCTTCATTCTGAAATACGTGTAGGTGGTAGACACCTGTATTTATGTGTGTGGTAGTTTTCAGAAGTACCATGTAGCTAAATGTTTTGCTATTTTAGTTGATGGCATTATCCACCAGAACTTGCATATTCCAGATAATTTGCAATATGTGAATAACAATGTAGATGTGAGTACTAAAAAGGTCAAAGCATGTGTTATTGGTTTAGGTTTTTATGGAATACATGTAGCAGCAGCTGTTGATGTGTAAATGTATGAAATATTGTCATTTGCATATTTTGGTGGTAGCAGGGGAGTTTGCTGATCAGTGCTGCCACATGGTGACTAACCTGGTATTAGCATAGAAACAGGGTGCGCCACCTGGCGAATAACTGAAATTAATTGTCTTCAATGCATCATCATCATCATCATCGTCATCATCGAGCTGTTCAGTCACAATTAATAATATCCATTATGAGTTGTGAGGGACAACTACATAATTATGGTTATGAATAGTAGCAAACTAACCTTGTTTCCAAAGACCAGCATAGCATTTGACATGTTTTGCTAGCTGTCAAGACCGTGCAGCTTAACTTGTTAAAAATCATCTCGATTTGATAAGTTTATTTGTGGAGAGACAGAATGACCAGTGTCCAGTGGTTGTGTAACTGTTTGCAGCCTGACAACAAGGTGGTGGTGGTTGGGATGGCCGACGGTCTCCTGTCGATACGACACCGCAAGGACACAACAGGGGGAGCCACCAAGAAGAGTCGCACATCAAAGAAGTCATCGTATCGCTACACACTGGAGAGTCATAGATACAAGCCCAAGAAGGTAGGCACTGGAGAGTCATAGATACAAGCCCAAGAAGGTAGGCACTGGAGAGTCATAGATACAAGCCCAAGAAGGTAGGCACTGGAAAGTCATAGATACAAGCCCAAGAAGGTAGGCACTGGAAAGTCATAGATACAAGCCCAAGAAGGTAGGCACTGGAAAGTCATAGATACAAGCCCAAGAAGGTAGGCACTGGAAAGTCATAGATACAAGCCCAAGAAGGTAGGCACTGGAAAGTCATAGATACAAGCCCAAGAAGGTAGGCACTGGAGAGTCATAGATACAAGCCCAAGAAGGTAGGCACTGGAAAGTCATAGATACAAGCCCAAGAAGGTAGGCACTGGAAAGTCATAGATACAAGCCCAAGAAGGTAGGCACTGGAAAGTCATAGATACAAGCCCAAGAAGGTAGGCACTGGAGAGTCATAGATACAAGCCCAAGAAGGTAGGCACTGGAAAGTCATAGATACAAGCCCAAGAAGGTAGGCACTGGAGAGTCATAGATACAAGCCCAAGAAGGTAGGCACTGGAAAGTCATAGATACAAGCCCAAGAAAGTAGGCACTGGAGAGTCATAGATACAAGCCCAAGAAGGTAGGCACTGGAGTCATAGATACAAGCCCAAGAAGGTAGGCACTGGAGAGTCATAGATACAAGCCCAAGAAGGTAGGCACTGGAGTCATAGATACAAGCCCAAGAAGGTAGGCACTGGAGAGTCATAGATACAAGCCCAAGAAGGTAGGCACTGGAGTCATAGATACAAGCCCAAGAAGGTACGCACTGGAGTCAGATACAAGCCCAAGAAGGTAGGCACTGGAGAGTAGGGATGGGACGATTAATCGCGGTTCACGGTATTCGCGGTTTTAAGGCTCACGGTTCGGTGCACCGTCGTCAGTTTGCGTACCGCGTTTTTTTTCGATTTTGATAAATGGCACATCGTCATCGCCTAATCGGTGTTTCCGTACATGGCGAACATGGCCATCACTGATGGCCACCGTCGATGGTTACGTGTAACTAACTCTGTGATTACTGTAATATCCATATTTGTGTATGATTAAAGTTCAGAAACTTGCGTATGATTAAAGTTTAGAAACTTAGGCTAAGTACTAGGTTAGTTTAGGATAAAACCGGAATCCAGATTTAGCGACACCGCAATAAAATATCAACGTAACGCCTCCCAAACACCACGGTAATCTACGCCTACGCCGCTACGGCCTTCGGCTTCGCGTAACAGTCGCCGGCGATGTCGACTTTAGTTTAGCAAGATTTTGATTTGTAAATATTATCCGTCACAGCAATTTAAATGATTTAATTTTATGACCTAGATTATGTATATGTAATATGAGTTATTAGAGAGGAAGTTTCGTGGCTGTAGGAGGTCGTTTTCATGATTAGATCAGAAAGTAAAAGATCGTTTTGCGGCTCTGGAAAGAAAACAAAATGGCGACCGCGGTGCGATTACCCAGACGCCGTGAGGTGGCAGCACTTTTTAGCCCCTCAGACCGAATTTGAAATAAATTAACTAAGAATAGTATTTATATCAAATATTATTTAAAAGCAATTCAAAATGAGGATACTCTTTATCAGATTTTTTTTAAACGATTCAAAAGTAAACTTATACTGAAACGTGTCACACATAAAATAAACAGAATAATTTTTTTTTATAATAATCTTTATGTTGTCTCATTTATTATTTTCTCTTTTTTATTTTGTGTATTTTACTACTTAGTGGTTGTAAGCGCCCCCTAGTGTTGATGTTAGTCATTGTAAGCGCCCCCTAGTGTTGAATGTTGCAAACCCCTCACGAGAGACCACCCCTCTTTTAAAACCGCCCACTCTGATCTGGGGGGGGGGGCGGTCTTAAATGAGGGGTTCCACTGTACCGCACTTAAAATTGTTCATTAACAATTTTGTGTGATAGGTGGCGTGGTTGTGAAAAGTATCGTGAATATATCGAACCGTGGGTCAAATATCGAAAATCGAACCGAAAATAAAAAAATATGTATCGTCCCATCCCTACTGGAGAGTCATAGATACAAGCCCAAGAAGGTAGGCACTGGAGTCAGATACAAGCCCAAGAAGGTAGGCACTGGAGAG
Organism: Oasisia sp. SBJ-2009; assembly: GCA_964017155.1. Classification (NCBI taxonomy): domain Eukaryota; kingdom Metazoa; phylum Annelida; class Polychaeta; order Sabellida; family Siboglinidae; genus Oasisia; species Oasisia sp. SBJ-2009. The sequence continues at coordinate 667,734 of OZ024866.1, read as the reverse complement.
TCACAGATACAAGCCCAAGAAGGTAGGCACTGGAGTCATAGATACAAGCCCAAGAAGGTAGGCACTGGAAAGTCATAGATACAAGCCCAAGAAGGTAGGCACTGGAAAGTCATAGATACAAGCCCAAGAAGGTAGGCACTGGAAAGTCATAGATACAAGCCCAAGAAGGTAGGCACTGGAGAGTCATAGATACAAGCCCAAGAAGGTAGGCACTGGAGTCATAGATACAAGCCCAAGAAGGTAGGCACTGGAGTCAGATACAAGCCCAAGAAGGTAGGCACTGGAGAGTCATAGATACAAGCCCAAGAAGGTAGGCACTGGAGAGTCACAGATACAAGCCCAAGAAGGTAGGCACTGGAGTCATAGATACAAGCCCAAGAAGGTAGGCACTGGAGAGTCATAGATACAAGCCCAAGAAGGTGGGCACTGGAGTCATAGATACAAGCCCAAGAAGGTAGGCACTGGAGTCAGATACAAGCCCAAGAAGGTAGGCACTGGAGAGTCACAGATACAAGCCCAAGAAGGTAGGCACTGGAGTCATAGATACAAGCCCAAGAAGGTAGGCACTGGAGAGTCATAGATACAAGCCCAAGAAGGTAGGCACTGGAGAGTCATAGATACAAGCCCAAGAAGGTAGGAACTGGAGTCAGATACAAGCCCAAGAAGGTAGGCACTGGAGAGTCATAGATACAAGCCCAAGAAGGTATGCACTGGAGAGTCATAGATACAAGCCCAAGAAGGTAGGCACTGGAGTCATAGATACAAGCCCAAGAAGGTAGGCACTGGAGAGTCATAGATACAAGCCCAAGAAGGTAGGCACTGGAGTCATAGATACAAGCCCAAGAAGGTAGGCACTGTAGTCAGATACAAGCCCAAGAAGGTAGGCACTGGAGAGTCATAGATACAAGCCCAAGAAGGTAGGCACTGGAGTCAGATACAAGCCCAAGAAGGTAGGCACTGGAGAGTCACAGATACAAGCCCAAGAAGGTAGGCACTGGAGAGTCATAGATACAAGCCCAAGAAGGTAGGCACTGGAGTCAGATACAAGCCCAAGAAGGTAGGCACTGGAGAGTCATAGATACAAGCCCAAGAAGGTAGGCACTGGAGAGTCATAGATACAAGTCAAAGAAGGTAGGCACTGGAGTCATAGATACAAGCCAAAGAAGGTAGGCACTGGAGTCATAGATACAAGCCCAAGAAGGTAGGCACTGTAGTCAGATACAAGCCCAAGAAGGTAGGCACTGGAGTCATAGATACAAGCCCAAGAAGGTAGGCACTGGAGTCATAGATACAAGCCCAAGAAGGTAGGCACTGGAGTCACAGATACAAGCCAAAGAAGGTAGGCACTGGAGTCATAGATACAAGCCAAAGAAGGTAGGCACTGGAGTCATAGATACAAGCCCAAGAAGGTAGGCACTGGAGTCATAGATACAAGCCAAAGAAGGTAGGCACTGGAGTCATAGATACAAGCCCAAGAAGGTAGGCACTGGAGTCATAGATACAAGCCAAAGAAGGTAGGCACTGGAGTCATAGATACAAGCCAAAGAAGGTAGGCACTGGAGTCATAGATACAAGCCCAAGAAGGTAGGCACTGGAGTCATAGATACAAGCCCAAGAAGGTAGGCACTGGAGAGTCATAGACACAAGCCCAAGAAGGTAGGCACTGGAGTCATAGACACAAGCCCAAGAAGGTAGGCACTGGAGAGTCATAGACACAAGCCCAAGAAGGTAGACTGAGCCAATGGAGGAGTACACATTCCTGTTGTGATAAGTGACATAATTAATCTAGTACAAATGGGTCTAAATTATGGTCAACCCTGGTTGTGCAGTTGCCAGAAAATGAATCTAACAATGCTGGTTTTTCCACAAAGTCATTTAGTGAAAGTTTACCGAGTGTAACATTTATGCTGAGATTATCTCTGACACTGCTCATTTCCATGTGAACGGGATTCCGCTTTTTTTTACAAATGTATCATTTAAACAGGTTTTCGGTGACTTAACGCAAGTGTTTGATTAAGTTGTATCAAATTGTACAGACCCAGAGATGATAATGATTACTGTTCAGAAAATATTTGTCATCAGGAAATGTCTTACAAAGAAATGTGACAGTGACAACGTCTGTTAGATGTAAATTGGACGAATTTGTGAAGATTATTTTGTGTTTTTTGTTCCAGGACGATCACGTGGTGGTGCACAATCAGCGCCCCCTACTGGCTAAATATGACAAATACCTAAAGGCATTCCGATACACGCAGGCACTGGATGCTGCTCTAAGTGTGAGTTTGTGGTAGTAATTTTAAACATGTAGAACTAAGAACCAAGACCATTACAGGTCTTGCTAAAAGATCACCCCAGTAATACCGCCAGAATAATTTCTGTCTCTTGTATTATTAATCCACTGGAAGAATGAATCAACCTGTCATTGATAAAGTCAGTTAATCTGAAGAACTCTGCCTACATGATTGCCAGTCTTCTTCAAGTACGTGTTGTGGTGTTTTGTGTGTTATTGTGACAACGTAATGTTGTGTGTAGTTTCGAGTGCGCATCCACACGCCCCATGTGACCATCAGTGTGATTGTTGAGTTGATCCGGAGAGATGGTCTACAAGGAGCCTTGGCTGGACGCGACGAGAAGTCACTCACAGCTATCATCAAGTTTCTACAAAAGTGAGGCATTGGTCCATTTATTTCAGTCGTTTTGTCGGGAATGTTGGCAGGTTTTGTGGAAGAGACTCAGCCTGCACTAGTGGTTGTCTTATGTCGATGTAGCTTTTAAATAAATTTATGTTTCATTGTGATGGCTATACAGGAAGTATTTATAATATTACTTATTTTGTCAGGTTTTACATAAATTTGTATATTTGAATTGTTTTTGTAAATGCATTAAGCTTTCTTAATTCGTGTCATTCCATTTATAGAGTGCGTCATTCCATTTGTACCGTGTCATTCCAATTGAACAGTGTGTCATTTCATTTGAACAATGTCAGTCCATTTATACACCGAGTCATTCCATATATGTAATTCCATTTGAATGTACAGTGTGTCATTCCATTTGTACAGTGTTATTCCATTTGTGCAATGTGTCATGCCATTTGTACAGTGTTATTCCCTTTGTGCAATGTGTCATTCCATTTGAACAGTGTCATTCCATTTCTACAGTGTGTCATTCCACCAAGTGGCAGTTAGTGCTGTAGAAATCCATAATTTAATTTCACTGTATTTGTTGTAAAACTTACTTCAATATTGTTTGTATCACCAACAGTCTTGTTTGTTCTTGTTTATATAATTCTTAACAAAACAACGCGTTTAATCATTTGAAATGTTGTTTTGTTCACAATAATTTATGTTTCAGGAACATCAGTAATCCAATGTTCACGAACACCCTGATTGATGTCGCAAACACACTGCTAGGTGGGTGGCTCTCTCTTCATCTGTCTTGTGTTTTGCATTCTATGCATAATAATTAATCTGTACACAAATGTACCATCCATCTTCAAAGCATAATTGAAATAACAGTGAAATCATCTGTTGTTGCTCATCAAATTTGTTCCTGTCAATCCGTATTTTATTCTTCCAAAAGGACTTTACCACTGCTAGTCATTCTGAATAAAGAAATAGATGGTCTCGCAACAACATAGCTTTATGTAGAGACCCGTCCACCCGTCATTTGGATGTGTAAAAACGAATATAGACAGGTAGAAATATGGGTGGTCGGGTAAAAAATAAAGAAGCAAAAAAGGTCTTCCAAAACCATATATATTGTTAGTTATGCCTTGAAAGTGTGTGTAAATGGTGTCATATGTGTTTGTAGCCCATTTCAACGTAACACAGTGGTGTATTGTTGTGTAGGACTTTATGCAGGATACAATTATTGCCAGTCACACATGTTTTGATGGACACATGGATGTTAACTGTTAAGCCAGTTTACAAACTTTAAAATGTGCCTGATGACCTGAAATGAACTACAAACACATAAGTGACACCATTTACACTCACGTTCAAGGCATGACTATCTATATCTAATATCACTGTTTGTGACAGATCTGTACGCGGACCGCATCGGTCAGTCCCCGGCCATAGACGTGTTGCTGAGTCAACTCAAGAAGACGATAGATGCGGAGGTGAACTACATGAAGCTCCTGCTGCAAGTGATGGGGACAGTGGACACACTGCTGTCTGTCTCCCAGACCACCGACACACCCACAGGCCCCACACACCTCACCATGGAGCCGTCTGTCCTCGCCGTCACAGCGTCAACGTGACAGGGACTGCAGTGACAGGGTCAGTGTGACAGTGTCAGCAGTGATAGTGTCAACGTGACAGTGTCAGCAGTGAGTGTCAACGTGACAGTGTCAGCAGTGATAGTGTCAACGTGACAGTGTCAGCAGTGATAGTGTCAACGTGACAGTGTCAGCAGTGATAGTGTCAACGTGACAGTGTCAGCAGTGATAGTGTCAACGTGATAAAGTCACTGTGACGTCACCTGTCAATCCTGACAGTGAGTGTCGGTATCTGTCAGTTGTCAGTGTCAGGTGTTGGTCATCTGTCAGGAAGTATTGATGTCCTCTAGTGACAGTCATGACACAATGTCATTCCTCTCAGTCTCAGCATCGACGTCATCTGTCAATCCCGACCTCTACATGTGCGTATGTGACATCATCTATGACAGCTACCGTAAGCTGTCATCTGTCATCTGTGCGTGTCACTATGATGTCATCTGTTACCGTCTTTACATGACATCATAAAGTGAGAGTGTCATCTGTCATGGCAGACATTACATGACTATTTGTTGAAGTTCTGTTGCGACTGTCACAGGACATGAATATGTCAACAAGTGCCTTGAACATTTCAGTGGCGGTGCTGAGAGACGCCAGCTGTGGATGTCTGTCTCAAGCAATGCACTTGTTTCTGTCACAGACTTGCTACCATCAGTCACTGTGGACCTTGCTACAAGTCGTGGATATGTTTAAGAAATGAGTTCTCAAGGTATTATGCTTGAGACAACACATGGTGGAAAATACTGCTCTTACCATATTTGTCATTAACATTTATTTATCTAGCGTTTTTAATGAATTTTGCATTTATGCTAATGAAAAAAGAAATACGATTAAATAATGCCACATTGAGATGAGGCAGCTAATGGTGTACAGAGTAGCACAGTTAGTTTCAGACTGTGATATAACATACTTCTGCTGACAAACAATCCATTTCAAGACAACATGCTCTACCCCAACCATCTTGGAAATAGCGACCAACCATCATACCTTAAGGCCATACATCTATCATAATCATTACACAGATTTTGACATTGACCATATATTTAGCATCTGCATGGTTTAAAATATTGCAACTGTGTAAAAAATTATGTAAATGTCGATACTGCCAAGTTATGATCATTAAATGGAAATAATGTGAACAATATAATCTGTTTGTCTTGCCTCCTTGCTTCTGTAGCAAAAATAGCCGTCCTCTGAGAGGATACCGTGGTGGGTTGGTACTTGGCAGGGACTCGAAGTGAGTGATTGCCTTCAGCAACTGTTAATGAGTGTTAAAAAGTTGATAAATGAGTGGAATCAAAAATGTATATCTCAAAAGGAGTGGAAAATGTACATCTCAAAACATAAAAAAAAATCAATTCTGAGGCACCTTGCACCCCGATCTAGATGATCTTGGTATCACTTGAACGCTTTACATCATTCTAGTGTATAAATAGTTTCAAGATAATTTCTAAGACAATCTACAAACCTACTTACAGTCATGTTGTTTTCCATTTTTATACACTGCCAAATGTTAGTTCACTGACAAGAAGCACCATTATCTAATCTATTTTTCGCTTGTTATCTATGTTTGATATCATGTGCCAGGGACCATACAAATTGCGTGTGACACGTTTTGCTTTCTTGATCTGTCTTTATTGCCACCACAGCTGTCTTCAACAGTAACAACACATCGCAATCATAACATAATCATCTTGCTGTTACATGTGGGTAGTGATAGTATCACATAGACTGCAATAGTTTCATCTTCAGCATCAATAAGGAGGCGTTTTCCTCCAAAATGCCTTGTCATCCGACGAAAAAGAATGCAAATTCCTGTTAAGATCTCAAAATGCTTAACAATCCAAGTCCCAATAACATTGATATTAATAATGAACACTGATATTAACGATGATGGAGGAATGAACTGCATCTAATTCAACCAATGAAGTTAGTGTCAAGGTGCTATACTACACGTCTGGGTATGAAGCCAACCTGTTTAATAGGCTGAATACTACACAGAATCTTACAAAATGATTTAACCTGACCACCAATGAAGCAAGACAAGACTTGCTGGTGTAACCACAAGGCTACTGTGAGTGAGATCAACTCACTCAGCCTGAGAGAGACACAGACAGAGTCCCATCTTGTGTATGGAGTTGATAGTGTGACACCCTAGAATACTTATTACACTGCCGTTTACAGTAGCCATATGATTGCCTGTGCAATGTGTCAATAGCTCAAGTTAAATAATTGTTATAGAGATGGTATGTTAAGTCACACAAAGTCAAGGTTTGCATTCAGCACTGGTGCAAACCACCACCACCAATACATGGCGTGGCACTTGCACTGATTCTGTTTCACAGTCCATTCACTAGGTCGCACCACTGTAGCAATATGTTCCCTTCAGTGGTCAACATATGTTGGGACTGTGAACCTATGCAGCCATGCTTTGTACAGCTGCATGTTTGACGCTGTCACTGGTGTAGGAGACATTAGGTGGGTCCACAAGACATGTATTACAACACACGTGATCAACAGTGGAATACAGAGAATTCTAGGGAATGACCTGCTAAGACGTTTTATATAATGAGTGAAAAATGTGAGAACATTTGACATTTAAAATGTTACGTGGTTGATATTACATAGTAAAATAGGAAGTGACTATTATACTGGAACTTTCCTCAAACCATCTTTTGTCTGTAGTCAGCCACTTGACATACAGCACATATACTGTCAATATAACAAACATGCGACATACACATACAAATAAGACACACCTGTGGGACCCAGTATGTAGCAGCACATGTCTAGGGCTGGTGGAACTGATGACATGTTAATGAACGATAACATCTCTGAACTTCACGGACACTGGGTACGTTTTAAACAAACACATACATTTCTAAAAACGAGTCTGGAGATGTTAGGAAACTAGAAATGTAGTGCTTTGTGCCACACTGACAAAGGTCAGCTGCAGAGATTAGATTTGTCATCCTTGAAATAATTGTACAATGAAGAGAGAACATCTACCTGTCACATCCACTACACAGAACATACACGTAACTTGTCATCGCCATCAGACCAACACAAACATTGAAGAACATTAATTTGTTATCGCTGTAACCATTTGGGGGCTAATAGTTTGTTGTAGGCGCAGCAAGGTTTTGTCCAGAAAATATGTCTCCTTAATAAACTCTTGAGCGTAGTTTCCATCTAACACAAGTGTGTAATCTTTTAAGCTCACCCAAAAGCTGTACCCTTTCGCAAATACATATATATATCTACTGAAGTACAGTGGTATGTGTCGTGAAGCAATCACGTGGTCGTAGATGTATTCATTAGTAATACAGTTAACAATTTTCCTAATTTTTTTAACATTTAACATGCACAAAACAACGCTGGTTTAATGAAATGGATGCACCACTTGACTCCGCAGACAACTAATGCACACAGTGCAGTAGAGACGAGTCACTCACAATGGCGATCCACTCAATAACACAAGATGTTTCTTCGTACTTTTATGCCAGGCGACATATTTTCCCAGACAAGACCTTGTGTTGGCATCTGTAACCATTACAACGCACAGATGACATCGGTGTGGTTCATACTGATCACTCAGACAAGACCTTGGGAGTCTGAGGGTAGTGGAAGTGATCAATTCACAAATCACTGATGGTGTCTGACAGCTATAAAGAGCTGTATGTTGGATGTGTACACAAGGGATGTCGTCTGTGAGAACTGCCACGTAATCAGGTAATCATAAGTAGGTTATGATGTTGTCACTTAGTTGTCTGTGCGTCCCTGCCCTCACTGTGTCGTGAAAGGTCAGCGAAGGTCGTCCCCCTACACCGATGGTTCACACACTGTGACTGAAATGTCTCTGGCGACCCGGCCGCTGTTCATCTCTGTTGTTGTTGCAGCAATCTGTCTATTGCAGCGTTCACGTCACCAAACGTCGCAATCAATGCTGCAATCAGTGACAGGTAATGAGTTTGCATCATTCATCAACATTTAACATTAAAATTATCATTAACGTACCACATACCGCCTAAGTCAAACTCAAACTCAAAACTGATACTGAACAAGCTGGAATTTAAAACTGCACATTGTCTTTGCATTGTAGAATAACATATGCCAGCTGGCTCTTGTGACAGCAACTTTACTACCTTCATAGGTTTCTCCTGACCTTTTACATCCAGAACTATGACAACTGACCCAATAAAATGTCGGTTCGATTATAAAATGGAAAAGCCGTTCAAACTTGTGAATAAATATATCCAATTTTTTAATACCCAAAAACTACTCATGTGATACTGATCTTACCTAAAAGTTACATCACACAGGTTACTTCACAAAATATTCAGTATAAGATATTTCCATAAATTTATTTGTGCAGATGTACATGAGCAAGTGTTTTCATTCCAGCTGGCACCAGAGGTATATCCAGAAAACAGCCTCCTATGTAATTGTACCCAATTTCTACAATGCTTCATTTCTAAGGTGAGCAATTGCTCTCGCTCCCTATCGCTCGCGCAAATCACCCATCTAGGGAGCGATTTATTGCTCGCGCTAATTTACAATAATCACTCCTGTCAGCATCAATCTCTGATGATTATGCTGGTTTTATTTTCTCTAACATTATCACTTATTTCTGTGTCAAACAATGTATTAATAACTTCTCCAAATAGTGTCTGAGTGAAACATCCTTAATTAACCGGCTGGAATTTATCAAATGCAAGCCTATGCCTAGTCCACAACACGCCAGGAGCTGGTCTCATGAAGCGACTAATCAGATGATTGATGTTATAAATGGTGTGTTTAGATGTATATATGTGACCATAGGTGTTTACACAAACACAAGACGCTAAGTAAATAACTACGTAATTAATAAATCGCTCTTCGAAACCAGCCACATAACACGATTACAAGTGGCACCACCACATAGATAACATAGAATGCGACTTGGTAGATAAAAAAAAGGAAAAATTGCTCGCCTAAATAATTTTGCATAGTTAGGCGAGCGATTTATTGCTCGCCTGCGTTTTTGAAACGTGAAGCACTGCTTCCAAGATTAATAAGTTTTCCGTACCATGACATGGGGAATTTTGATGAAATAAACAGGTTCTGTTCTTCCCAGAAGTTGTAGATTAATAAGTTTGCCATTCTAAGATGTAAGCTAGGAAGTAAACAACGAACTACCCGCACACATGCATTGTACATGATTACAGTGAGAGGTCACTGACCAACTGGACATGGTTACAGTGAGAGGTCACTGACCAACTGGACATGGTTACAGTGAGAGGTCACTGACCAACTGGACATGGTTACAGTGAGAGGTCACTGACCAACTGGACATGGTTACAGTGAGAGGTCACTGACCAACTGGACATGGTTACAGTGAGAGGTCACTGACCAACTGGACATGGTTACAGTGAGAGGTCACTGACCAACTGGACATGCTTACAGTGAGAGGTCACTGACCAACTGGACATGGTTACAGTGAGAGGTCACTGACCAACTGGACATGCTTACAGTGAGAGGTCACTGACCAACTGGACATGGTTACAGTGAGAGGCACTGACCAACTGGACATGGCTACAGTGAAAGGTCACTGACCAACTGGACATGGCTACAGTGAGAGGTCACTGACCAATTGGACATGGTTACAGTGAGAGGTCACTGACCAACTGGACATGGTTACAGTGAGAGGTCACTGACCAACTGGACATGGCTACAGTGAGAGGTCACTGACCAACTGGACATGGTTACAGTGAGAGGTCACTGACCAACTGGACATGGTTACAGTGAGAGGTCACTGACCAACTGGACATGGTTACAGTGAGAGGTCACTGACCAACTGGACATAGTTACAGTGAGAGGTCACTGACCAACTGGACATGCTTACAGTGAGAGGTCACTGACCAACTGGACATGCTTACAGTGAGAGGTCACTGACCAACTGGACATGGTTACAGTGAGAGGTCACTGACCAACTGGACATGGCTACAGTGAAAGGTCACTGACCAACTGGACATGCTTACAGTGAGAGGTCACTGACCAACTGGACATGGTTACAGTGAGAGGTCACTGACCAACTGGACATGGCTACAGTGAGAGGTCACTGACCAACTGGACATGGTTACAGTGAGAGGTCACTGACCAACTGGACATGGCTACAGTGAAAGGTCACTGACCAACTGGACATAGTTACAGTGAGAGGTCACTGACCAACTGGACATGGTTACAGTGAGAGGTCACTGACCAACTGGACATGCTTACAGTGAGAGGTCACTGACCAACTGGACATGGTTACAGTGAGAGGTCACTGACCAACTGGACATGGCTACAGTGAGAGGTCACTGACCAACTGGACATGGTTACAGTGAGAGGTCACTGACCAACTGGACATGGTTACAGTGAGAGGTCACTGACCAACTGGACATGGCTACAGTGAAAGGTCACTGACCAACTGGACATAGTTACAGTGAGAGGTCACTGACCAACTGGACATGGTTACAGTGAGAGGTCACTGACCAACTGGACATGGTTACAGTGAGAGGTCACTGACCAACTGGACATGGTTACAGTGAGAGGTCACTGACCAACTGGACATGCTTACAGTGAGAGGTCACTGACCAACTGGACATGGTTACAGTGAGAGGTCACTGACCAACTGGACATGGTTACAGTGAGAGGTCACTGATCAACTGGACATGGTTACAGTGAGAGGTCACTGACCAACTGGACATGGTTACAGTGAGAGGTCACTGATCAACTGGACATGCTTACAGTGAGAGGTCACTGACCAACTGGACATGCTTACAGTGAGAGGTCACTGACCAACTGGACATGGTTACAGTGAGAGGTCACTGACCAACTGGACATGGTTACAGTGAGAGGTCACTGATCAACTGGACATGGTTACAGTGAGAGGTCACTGACCAACTGGACATGGTTACAGTGAGAGGTCACTGACCAACTGGACATGGTTACAGTGAGAGGTCACTGACCAACTGGACATGGCTACAGTGAAAGGTCACTGACCAACTGGACATAGTTACAGTGAGAGGTCACTGACCAACTGGACATGGTTACAGTGAGAGGTCACTGACCAACTGGACATGCTTACAGTGAGAGGTCACTGACCAACTGGACATGGTTACAGTGAGAGGTCACTGACCAACTGGACATGGCTACAGTGAGAGGTCACTGACCAACTGGACATGGTTACAGTGAGAGGTCACTGACCAACTGGACATGGTTACAGTGAGAGGTCACTGACCAACTGGACATGGCTACAGTGAAAGGTCACTGACCAACTGGACATAGTTACAGTGAGAGGTCACTGACCAACTGGACATGGTTACAGTGAGAGGTCACTGACCAACTGGACATGGTTACAGTGAGAGGTCACTGACCAACTGGACATGGTTACAGTGAGAGGTCACTGACCAACTGGACATGCTTACAGTGAGAGGTCACTGACCAACTGGACATGGTTACAGTGAGAGGTCACTGACCAACTGGACATGGTTACAGTGAGAGGTCACTGATCAACTGGACATGGTTACAGTGAGAGGTCACTGACCAACTGGACATGGTTACAGTGAGAGGTCACTGATCAACTGGACATGCTTACAGTGAGAGGTCACTGACCAACTGGACATGCTTACAGTGAGAGGTCACTGATCAACTGGACATGGTTACAGTGAGAGGTCACTGATCAACTGGACATGGTTACAGTGAGAGGTCACTGACCAACTGGACATGGTTACAGTGAGAGGTCACTGATCAACTGGACATGCTTACAGTGAGAGGTCACTGACCAACTGGACATGGTTACAGTGAGAGGTCACTGGCTGACTGGACATGGTTACAGTGAGGTCACTGACCAACTGGACATGGCTCTGTTAACACCTGGTGTACTGACCTTGTATATTTGCCTCCCTGTTCACAAAGCCCATGCCAGCCAGCTGCTCCAGCTGCTGGGAGAACCTCTGCTCAGGCGACTGTTGCTGTGGGAGAAAACACAGTTGTCACTGGATACACACGGCTACAGGTGACACATGTAGACAAATATAGTCTGGGAACTATTTAGTTGACTGTCTACAGAATGTCAGCAGTGAACGTGTTATGGTTGTTGCGTGTGCTGTCAATGTCCAACTCCTACAACATCATCTGATGTGTGTAGACATAAGACCACAGTAAGAGGTTCGTCTGCCATTCCCCAACAAAAGAGTTCCTGGTAGAAATGGCGTTGTGCAGGTTATTTGAATTTCTGTGATGACTTGGCAGTGTTGAGGAAGTAGAAATTATGTATTTATGCAGCGTGGTATCAGAGATGTCAAATTATGACAGATGATAATCGGTGTATTTTTGCATATAGTTACAGGTGTCATTTGGATTGGTGATGTCATCAAGGCAAATCAGTGTCTGATTCTAGCCGAAATGAAGGGGTGTCAGGTTAGATATTGAATTGTAGTAAAATGAGATTTTCCAGATTTTATACAGCACGTGTGTAAACGAAGGCTACTAAATGTCTGGAGATGTGAATACCAAATTGGGAAAAACTTGGCAGTCAATGAAGGAAACTTTATAATGGCCGCCTATGGGGAACTAAAATGTGGTCTTACGTCTGTAGTGAACTTCAAATTCATAAACAGATATGTGAAAATGTATAGCAGTGGACCAGTTACTCAAAACTGGCCTCAGCCCAATGACAGAAAGACAAGAACAACTTCTAAACAACTTGTAAACAACACAGGTCTATCAGCTGGGGGAAGAAAGTTGGCTGAGGTTGTGAGAGATGTTGGAGTGCTTTGTGATGCCCTGTACCCACCATCTACCCTGTACCCACCATCTACCCTGTACCCACCATCTACCCTGTACCCACCATCTACCCTGTACCCACCATCTACCCTGTACCCACCATCTACCCTGTACCCACCATCTACCATGTACCCACCATCTACCCTGTGCCCACCATCTACCCTGTGCCCACCATCTACCCTGTACCCACCATCTACCCTGTACCCACCATCTACCCTGTACCCACCATCTACCCTGTGCCCACCATCTACCCTGTACCCACCATCTACCCTGTACCCACCATCTACCCTGTACCCACCATCTACCCTGTACCCACCATCTACCATGTACCCACCATCTACCCTGTGCCCACCATCTACCCTGTACCCACCATCTACCCTGTACCCACCATCTGCCCTGTACCCACCATCTACCCTGTACCCACCATCTACCCTGTACCCACCATCTACCATGTACCCACCATCTACCATGTACCCACCATCTGCCCTGTACCCACCATCTACCCTGTGCCCACCATCTACCCTGTACCCACCATCTACCCTGTACCCACCATCTGCCCTGTACCCACCATCTACCCTGTACCCACCATCTACCCTGTACCCACCATCTGCCCTGTACCCACCATCTACCCTGTACCCACCATCTGCCCTGTACCCACCATCTACCCTGTACCCACCATCTACCATGTACCCACCATCTGCCCTGTACCCACCATCTGCCCTGTACCCACCATCTGCCCTGTGCCCATCATCTGTAGCATTTGTGCCATAAATGTGTTGAATGCCTCTGGGTTGGCCTGGGGCGTGCCTCCGGGCAGTGACGACGAACTTGTTGTCGTTGTGTTCGTTGTTCCGGCGCTTGAAGCTGTGCTGCCATCTGGTGGTGTCGGGACGGTGGGGGTGGAGGTGGTGGTGGTGGCGGGTGGTGCGCCAGGCGGTACCGTCATGCCGGGGATGCCCATTCTGTGTCAACAAACCCACTCAGTCACTTCAGACGTTTACAGTCCACAAAACGTGTACTAATTAGGAATAATAATCTTAGTTACACAGTGCAGTCTATCCGGAATATACTTCCACTCAGAGCCACATCATATAAACATTTGTACAACATGAATATATAAAATCTCGTAATAAATTGAGCTTATACGGTAAAGATAATATAGTAAATGATAATAATAAAAAAGGCAAGTTCTTATATAGCGCAGTATCCAGTCCTCAGGACGGTTCAAAGTGCTTTACACTTTACTTCCCTGACAGACCTGTTCACTCAGACACCATCTCGGCTTCTCTTCATCTTAGCCATATGCTACAATTAATGTGCGAAGTCTGCTCGTACACATATCCACCACTCTCTATAGTCAGGTACTCATTTAATTCGGCTGAGTGAACTGGAGGAATGTAGAGTGAAAAAACTTGCCCAAGGTTTTAACACCACAGCCAGGATTCGAACCCAGGCTCTCGTAGTCAAGAGTCCGAAGCTCTACCCCTGAGCCACTGCGCTCTACCAATAATAAATGCATAAACCTTCACAAACTCGTAAATAATGTCTAAACAAACTTTATAACCAATAAATTAAAGGAGGGAATAGGGGAGGGAGGGAGGGAGATATACATATAGAGAAAGAGAGAAAGGGGGAGGGACGGGTGGATGGAGGAAGGGAGAGAGTGCGAGAGAGAGAGAGAGAGAGGGAGAGACGGAGAGAGTGCGAGAGAGAGAGAGGGAGAGAGAGAGAGAGGGAGGGAGAGAGAGAGAGAGGGAGAGACGGAGAGAGTGCGAGAGAGAGAGAGGGAGAGAGAGAGAGAGGGAGGGAGAGAGAGAGAGAGGGAGAGACGGAGAGAGTGCGAGAGACAGAGGAGACTGACCCCTGGACGAGGTTGGGAGACTCCATCTGCAGTGTGTGGATGCCCTGCTGGATCTGCATGATGGCCTGCAGGGCCTGGGGGTTGGTCATCACCTGCTGCACCTCGGGGTTCTGCATCTGAAACAGAACAACACACCTCACTACAACGCACAGGTGACACCTACACTGTAGCACTGCACTCACACAACACACCTCACTACAGGACACAGGTGACACCTACACTGTAGCACTGCACTCACACCTCACTACAGGACACAGGTGACATCTACACTGTACTGCACTCAGACAACACACCTCACTACAGGACACACCTACACTGTAGCACTGCACTCAGACAATACACCTCACTATAGGGCACAGGTGACACCTACACTGTAGCACTGCACTCAGACAACACACCTCACTATAGGGCACAGGTGACACCTACACTGTAGCACTGCACTCAGACAACACACCTCACTACAGGACACAGGAGACACCTACACTGTAGCACTGCACTCAAACAACACACCTCACTATAGGACACAGGAGACATCTACACTGTAGCACTGCACTCAGACAACACACCTCACTATAGGGCACAGGTGACACCTACACTGTAGCACTGCACTCAGACAACATACCTCAGTATAGGGCACAGGTGACACATACACTGTAGCACAGCACTCAAACACACCTCACTACAGGACACAGGTGACACCTACATTGTAGCACTGCACTCAGACAACACACCTCACTACAGGACACAGGTGACACCTACACTGTAGCACTGCACTCAAACACACCTCACTACAGCGCACAGGTGACACCTACACTGTAGCACTGCACTCAGACAACACACCTCACTACAGCGCACAGGTGACACCTACACTGTAGCACTGCACTCAGACAACACACCTCACTACAGGACACAGGTGACACCTACACTGTAGCACTGCACTCAGACAACACACCTCACTACAGCGCACAGGTGACACCTACACTGTAGCACTGCACTCAAACACACCTCACTACAGGACACAGGTGACACCTACACTGTAGCACTGTACTCAGACAAGACACCTCACTATCTATTGAATGTACTTCATGCAATAAACTACTTAGGATATCGTGGTTTATTTTATGGGTTTATAAACAAGAGTCAACAAGCCAGGGAATTAAAACTTAAAAAATTAATTAAAACTTAAAAGCAGTTACCACATAGCACACCTACCATATCCAGACTGGCTTACGGCTACTAGTAAGCTACCTTCACGTCCAGCGATGGATCAGATCAACTCAACACTGCTCCTACCTGTGTGAGGAACGTTGGCAGCATCGTACGCATATACTCTTGGAGCTGTGGGTTGCCGGCAAACATCGGGTTTGAGCCAATGACTTGCTGTGCCATCTCTGGGTTGGCGGCGAGGGACTGCAGCATGGACTGCATGTAGGGCGCCTGCATCATGTTCTGCATGAGTTGTGGGTTCTGTGTCAGCTGAGACATGAGACTCTGCATCCCCGGCGTGTTGAACATGCCTGGAACATGACCCACACTTAGCACAGTGGCGCAGGGGGACAGCTTTGGACTCTCGATTAAGAGGACCCGGGTTCAAATCCGGTGCTGCGGTACGAAATGTTGGGCAAGTTTGTTCAATCTATATTGCTCCAGTTCACTCAGGCATATGAATGACTACCTGGCTATAGACAGTGGTGGAACTTTGTACGAGCAGCCTTCAAACATTAAATGCAGCGTGGCTGAATGTTTCCCAGAGAAGTTGATATGGCATCTGATTGAACAGTGCTGCCAGGGAGGTCAAGTGTAGAGTTTTGAGCACCCCTAAGGACTGGATACTGCGCTATATGAGAACTTTCCTTTATTTCACCCTCTACTGTCAATCAGTTACAGCTAATTTACGGGCAGAAATGCCTTTCTTCCAGATGGAGTCACCCACAGATGTAGAAAACGGATTCACAAAGTATTTGTAAATTTCCCGGGAGTAGCAGAAAATGTGTGTAATGTCATGAACAATTAATTTCAGTCTAATGCCGCACTTCAACCAAAGTAGAATTAACTGCTTCCAGAGAGCTGTACCTCCATGTATAATACAACACAGGACACCATGAGAAGACAGCATTCTGTGTAACCAATATAAATACTTTTCAGAGTCTACACGTGGCCTTGCTGACTGGGAAGTGGGGACCAGATTAAACATAAACTTACCTTGTGCACTTTTATTTGTTTATATTTTAAACAGTTTAGTTGTGAAAACATTCAGTAAAGAACAACAGTTGGCAGTGGTGCGTACCTGCGCCGGCGGTGGGGGTCGTCCCTGTGGTGGGGGTACCAGTCGCTGTGGGTGTGGGGGTGGTTCCCCCCGGGGCCCAGGGGTTGGGCAGGGGTTGTGTGTTCTCATGCCCCTGTTGCTGGCCTCCAGAGGCTGGCGTAGAGTTTCCTGCAGTCAACCAAGTCACATGTCACTGTTGTCATCATCCTTTGACTTTGTCACTGTCTAGCTGGTTCATGGCTGAAGCTATTCGATCAATCATGATCCAATATAATTTTATTTAAACAAAACAGTTTTTTGTTGAATGTGAACAACTTTGTATGTCTAAAAGATCATGCTAATAACATGCTTTTATTCATATCTATTACACTTATGAAAACTCCCAAACCTCATGTAAGGAGAAGAAGAAAAATATTAAATGTAAACACATCTTGGGGCCATTCAATACTTTTCCTTTGGCGATTGCAACATAATGATAACACATTTCTGAGAACAGACACCCATAAGCCAATTTCTTTCAATAAACAACCAGTTTTGCAACACTACTTGTCAATAATAAAAATAAAACTGATTCCCACCACTAAAAATACATTACAAGCAGACTACTCAATACATTCTAATGATTTATACCTGCATTTTAGAGGTAGGCAATTCTATGGGGCACTTATTTTCATACTCCTGAAATACGAGAAATATAACTTTCAGTTTGACCTGGTGTATTGGCTATGTTTTTCAACAGGTAGAAAAATTGCATGTTTTGCAGAAATATCACATTTTACGGGATTTTCTACAAGAGCAGTGCTTCAAATGGTGTCAGTCTTCAGTGTTTAAGCACTGTGCAACAAAATGAGCACTAATGTAATGCCCCTGTGAATAGCCAAAGTGGCCAGTCTTAATGTACCCGGGAACACTGTCAATGTTTTGCCAATCCTTTACACCTATTCTAGAGAATTTATACTGCTAATGTAATACTCCCAACTTTATATTTTCTAATCCAGCCCCACCCAACATCTACGAAATTATACAACACCAAAAATACTAATAACAAACAATTAACAATAAAATAAGGTAACCTCTATTGTAGCTAAATCCTTGGAAACCCAGCTCAGTGGTGCATTGACACCAAGCAGTCAATAACAGCTCAGTGGTGCATTGACACCAAGCAGTCAATAACAGCTCAGTGGTGCATTGACACCAAGCAGTCAATAACAGCTCAGTGGTGCATTGACACCAAGCAGTCAATAACAGAGTCAATAAGCAATTCTGTCTTCACTCTGCCCTTTGTCAGTAGCATCAAAATTTTCAAAACCATTTCATGCCTATTTAAGCTGTCGGACTCAGCCAATCCCCAAACAAAGGTGCAGTGTTGTCCCCCCCCCCCCCCCCCCGTGACCACGTACCTGTGGTATTGACGAGGTTGGCAAAGGGGTTGGAGCCGAAACCCTCCGTTGCGGCATCCATCATGGGTTCCTGGATGTCCCTGTACATGCGCTGGAGGGCGTTGAACCCACCAGGGATGCTCTGACAACCAACACACACAACTACGTGAAAACAAACCACCACCCTAATGACACACGGGGAGTAGCTTCTGGTTGCTCACTGAATCAAATTTAAAATAACCTGCGTTTCATTCCGTGCCATTACTTCGGATATTTGTGTGGGTTATTTATATCACCAGACATATTTCATCATCTGTTTAACAACATTTGTTCCTAAAACAGAGTTTTACATTGGCAAACATGTTTTCTCTATAGTTACAACAGCAGTGTGGAATTAACTCCCATTGCCTAAAAATCACTCAAAACAACGGCTATCTTTCATAATAAACTCAACGATAGATTTGTTTGAAACCAGATAAATGACCTCATCATTATCACAACGTGTGACTCACCTCGAGGTTACTCATGGCGCGGTCCTGTGTCCTCATCAACTCCTGCAGCATGGCTGGGTTCCTGGCCAACTCCATGGTCTACAAACACAACACAGCTATGGATTCACATCAACACTTGCAGCATGGCTGGGTTCCTGGCCAGCTCCATGGTCTACAAACACAACACAGCTATGGATTAACATCAACACTTGCAGCATGGCAGGGTTCCTGGCCGGCTCCATTGTCTACAAACACAACACAGCTATAGATTCACACCAACACTTGCAGCATGGCTGGGTTCCTGGCCAGCTCCATTGTCTACAAACACAACACAGCTATAGATTCACACCAACACTTGCAGCATGGCTGGGTTCCTGGCCGGCTCCATTGTCAACAAACACAACACAGCTATGGATTAACGCCAACACTTGCAGCATGGCTGGGTTCCTAGCCAGCTCCATGGTCTACAAACACAACACAGCTATGGATTCACATCAACACTTGCAGCATGGCTGGGTTCCTGGCCAACTCCATTGTCTACAAACACAACACAGCTATGGATTAACGCCAACACTTGCAGCATGGCTGGGTTCCTGGCCGGCTCCATTGTCTACAAACACAACACAGCTATGGATTAACGCCAACACTTGCAGCATGGCTGGGTTCCTGGCCAACTCCATTGTCTACAAACACAACACAGCTATGGATTAACGCCAACACTTGCAGCATGGCTGGGTTCCTGGCCAGCTCCATTGTCTACAAACACAACACAGCTATAGATTCACACCAACACTTGCAGCATGGCTGGGTTCCTGGCCAACTCCATTGTCTACAAACACAACACAGCTATGGATTAACGCCAACACTTGCAGCATGGCTGGGTTCCTGGCCGGCTCCATTGTCTACAAACACAACACAGCTATGGATTAACGCCAACACTTGCAGCATGGCTGGGTTCCTGGCCAACTCCATTGTCTACAAACACAACACAGCTATGGATTAACGCCAACACTTGCAGCATGGCTGGGTTCCTGGCCAGCTCCATTGTCTACAAACACAACACAGCTATAGATTCACACCAACACTTGCAGCATGGCTGGGTTCCTGGCTAGCTCCATTGTCTACAAACACAACACAGCTGTGGATTCACATCAACACTTGCAGCATGGCTGGGTTCCTGGCTAGCTCCATTGTCTACAAACACAACACAGCTATGGATTCACACCAACACTTGCAGCATGGCTGGGTTCCTGGCTAGCTCCATTGTCTACAAACACAACACAGCTGTGGATTCACATCAACACTTGCAGCATGGCTGGGTTCCTGGCTAGCTCCATTGTCAACAAACACAACACAGCTATGGATTAACACCAACACTTGCAGCATGACTGGGTCCCTAGCCAGCTCCCTGAATGTTCACACTCATTCACAAATCAGTTCTAATTACACCGACCAAGGATAAGAAAATAGTTGCATTGTATTGGATAACAATAACTGTACATACCTGTCTCATGAGTTCAGGATTGTTCAACATGTGTGTGATCTCTGGATTTCTCTGAAATATGAAATAAAACATTTGTTACACCCACAGCTTTTAACCAAGTAACACATCGAAAGAAACAGAATAATGTTTTACATGTGACAAATATAAGCCTGGTTTTCACGATCACAAACACCAGGGGTCGAAATAGCGGGTGTCCGGCAGTCCGAGGACTGCCAGAAATTCGGTCGGACTGCTGAAGATGGCGTCAGCGGCAGTCCGACGGACAATTTTTTATTCACAATGTCGATCTTCGACAATGGCAACGACCCCTATTGGCATACATGTTAAGTCTCCCGCATTCGGCGGGAGACTCCCGCAATTACAGGAGAACGGGAGAACCAATCTCTTTCATCGTAACGTAAGTGAACAAATTTGCGGGAGCGTCCGGCTTTTACCAGTTTTCAGTCCACCCAAAACAAACAAATTGTATGTAATTTAGCTTACTGGGTGTGGATAATTGGTTTATTTCTGACTGGGCATTGTCTCAAATGTTTTTCAGAGTGAATAGCAATGCCAGTTAACTAATTGCAATCGAGTCTGAGACTGAGCTAATGCTCAGTTTTGCTCACAGACACCGCCGGGCGCTCGCCAGCGCGGACAATGATTTGAACAATGACCTGAATTAGAATTATTTAAATCACATCTTACTGTGATGACTGAACATTAAAAACAGTCTAATAAATATCTAAGTACAAGGCCTACACCTTGCATGGGCAAGGCTGACATTGTTTATCAGCTTTATAGAATTGCCGCAAGCCGCTTCGATACCGTATTATCGCCCACTGTGTACGTTCCCATCTTGTAGAACAAATTGAAATCCGTTTACATCTTTACAAATAATGTCCATCCATACAACTACACCACATGTGCATGTTTGTAAAAGTATGTACTTTTGCTAAGCGCTTTATTATTTGAGCACATTTGACATGTAAATGGAAAAACATAATTAAAGACGAAAGCATGGTTATTTAAATGGACTCCATATCTAAATATCTCCATTCGTGCCTATGTTACCATGGCTCAGTCCAGCTCATAAAATAATTAATGCCATATTCAAGTTTTACATGTAAAGATTATGTTAGTTGTGTAATAAAATATCATGTAGATGCTGATGCTTTTCATGCAAGGGATTCTTTGCAACCTATGATACATATCAGAAGCTGAACAAATAATTATGCCTATGTTAGGCCTATAACTAGAACACAAGAAGTAAATTACTGAACATTATAATATTTATTGTTCTATAACCAAGCCTTCTTTTTAATTCACGAGGGCCAAACAGCAACACATAATTTTGTATGAGATTAGCAGGGAATTTATTATATTATATTTGTGGTATTATGACTAGTGATAATAAAACATTTATGTTAATATTGAATATTGTTCATGGCTCCAAGAATGGTTTTGCTAATTTTGGAGGATGAACGAAAGGAAAAAGGTAATTACACTTGCAGATATGATTGGATGCTAATTAAAAACACTCGGGATTGTAATGCACCGTCAGTAAATGTAACAAGTGAGAAGACTTGTTCAATGTTGTACTAATAACCAAACGCTTGTGGTCAGCCATGTTTGTTTACGCATCCATCTTGGATCAAGTCCGTTGCGGTTATTAATCTGATGCCATCCTTAATTATATTACAATTTAGAGAAGCCATCAGCGTATGGATGTGTCTTACTGTGTTTTAAGTCAACTTAGATAATAATTTGGGAGAAATAACCAAAATATGTCTGGCATTTATTGTGATAGGGTAAGGGGTAACGCCGTAACGGTGACGCTCATCAGCTGAAATGGTTGTACCTATTATTTTCTGTGACTTCCTAATAACGTTACGTAGTAATTTGATTGATTTTAAAATATTGTGTTTGTCGTGTTATTTTGCTAAACAAAAATTGGGCCATTTTCAGGACAGCCAGATATCTCTGAGGACTGCCAGATTTCTCACCTAGGCAGTCCTGCTGACTGCCAGATATTTTGGAGTTATTTCTACCCCTGCAAACACACCTTGTCATCTTTTACACACATATATACAACTATACAATGTATGAAGGAGGTAATCAAAACATATTAACCATTTCTATACAGCATGCCCATCTAGAGGTCACATCACTCGTAACACGTCTGTACGACAGGCAGTTATTCAGGCTTATAAGTTATATAGCCCAGTATCCAGTCCTCTGGATTGCTCAAACCACTTTACACTTTACTTACCTAACAGACCTGTTTAATCAAACACGATCTCAACTTCTTTGGGAAGCATCCATATAATAATATATATATATATATATATATATATATACATATATATATGTATATATATATATATCTCTTTTTACGAAATAACATTACAAATCAGTGGCTAATCTTCCTTCAGCTGTGATGACCTACCTCCATGAGTTCTCTCATCTGTGGGTTGTTGGTGATCAGTTGTCGCATCACGTCGGGGTTGGACATGAGTTGTTGCACCATGGGGTTGTCCATCATCTGCCGCAGCATCTCGGGGTTCCCCATCAGCTCTGTCTGCAGCTGCTGCTGCATCTGCATGAAGTTGGCCGAGCCCATGCCCATATTGCCCAGCCCACTCAGTCCACCCAGCCCACCCAGTCCAAGGGGGGTCGCCCCAATGTTGGGCTGCTGTGCAGTGGGAACATCCTGGAAATGTGACCATGAGTATGTGTCTACGTCTGTCTAGGACAACAATGGCCTAAACAACTGCAGACAACAAACAGTAGATCTTCCACCAAAGACAGTCCTTCCCTCCCACTGTGACCCATTGTCTTCTCCCACATTAGGGCACGGAAAGCAGCATTTCGTCATTGTACGATGTATAGACATTATCTCAAATGTGCGATTCTTAAAACATGTAATAATTCAAACCATCCCTGATGTGACCTGTGACCTGCTGCTTTGAATGATTTATAATATTCATGAGTGTCAAGATGTACTAATGTGTTCCACTGGAGAGGTAGCGCCGCACAAGGATGGGACGAATATTTGATTCGTATTAGAAATTTCAAATATTCGAACGTTTTCCCGCTATTCGATAATTTGCAGATATATAAACAAATATTGCTGGAATAGTTTCCTTCATGTCATCCTGAGCGATATTTTACTTTCTGACTTAACTATGAAAACGACTACAATCACCAAACTACTCTTCACATATCTTATATGTATATGTACACAGTATACACACACTAGGTTACAAAATCGAACCACTAACATTACTTAAACGAATAAACTTCACAAAACAAACTCGCCGGCATCAAGGTATCATTGCTGTCGGTGGCAGATACGTGTAGCTTACTGTAATATCAGGATTGAGTCGAGGGGTCTATGGTTGGCAATGTCGGGTTCAGGTTTAAGGTAAGGGTTTCGGGTAAGTTTAGAATTAGTTGAAGTTAGCTTGGGCTTAGTTAGGGTTATGGTTACTTTAGGGTTAGCATAAAACCGGAATTTGTGAAGGTCATTTATTTAGTGACACCTGTGTTTGTTTTCTTAATTTTATTCTTTACAGGAATGTAAATGATTTTAATTTGTAACCCAGTGTGTATCTATGTACATATGTGAGGATAAGTTTGGTGCCCGTAAGAAGTCGTTTTCATGGTTAGGTCAGAAAGAAAACAAAAAGATTGACACGTATGGCCACGATGCCGACCACTCGGAACTGACTTGTGCGCATGGCAACGGGACGACGCCACGTCCCGGCAAGACATCTCAACACTGTTCAGTATTCTAACTGAATTTGAAGCCACTGAATATCCGTATTCGATTCAATTTGTATTAAAATATTGAGGATATTCGATTCAAATGAATTTCCAGATTCGTCCCATCCTTAACACCACAGTAACAATTTATTTCCACTGCCCTATGGCACAGAGCAAACCATCAACTGTCCACCGACCCAGATATAATTCTATACGTTTTCTGACTTTCCAAGTAAAGGAATCCTTTATACTGACCGTTCTTGCACGCTCGGCGGCCTGCTCCTGAGACTGCAACAGGAAGTGTAAAACAACTGTATCACAAGCACGCAGAATACTGTATGGTCAAGGGATTAAATGTAATAACAACAATACTTGCAGTCTAGCGTTATTAGATGATTACCAATCATAGCACATCACAATGGCCTTAATAATCAACATGCAAAGTAAATGCTTATATGTAGTAAGCCTATGCATAAAAATTATTTAAAATACATTTCAAACAATAAATATTGATATTGTACAATATGAAGTAATGTCACTTAAATATGTGGAGACAAGGGTCAGATATTAGAAATGTTTTCATTATAAAGACCAATCAAAGATAGTCATGAAAACAATGAATACAATACACAGAACTCAAGGAAAGATACACAGTGGAGAGTAACTCCTATAAGACATGTGAGTGTTACCCTGTTAGCAGACTTGATGACTAGGTGGACAGTGAGACCATCTTTGATCCCATGCTGGGTCAATGTGTCCGGATCCTTCAGGATCTTCCCAGCAAAGATAAGGCACAACTGTTCCAAGCTGGTGTTAAACAAGGCAGCAACTTGCTCCTTCAACTGTAATCAATTCAGCACATGTATATTTTAGTGGGTATATCAAACATCACATTACATATCACAACACTGTTGACTGATAATGAATATACGACTAGCATATTTAACAGAAGGGAAACCTTTGTTATTATTAACGATCTTGAGCTTTACAATAATTAACTAGTTTTAACTTGCTTACTCCCAATCACCACATTGGCATCCAATGATTGCTATTGGCTGCCTGGAGTTCAGATGATCACTATTTACACAATATTAGTGGAACAAATTATGTAGCAATTACCAAAACAAAAATAATTTATAGTTCAGCATCGGTATTTCAGGACCTTCATTGTCCTTTCACACTATCCTATATTTCTCAAGTTTTATGAGTGTTCCTCTCTATTGACGATGTTCCTAGTTGTCAAAACAGGTCATGTGATACTTACCCAGTGTCACATGACAAGAGAGAACATAGCTCACACTGAATGACTAACACTATTAATGGAACTGTGAAAGTCCAAACACTTCTGTCATACATAAGGCACATCTAATAAAATAGTTATCCAGTTTATCTAAATCACACTGCCCATAAACAAAAAAATGTGTCATAAACTTGTGCAGTTTCTTTTTCAGCTATTACATAAGCCACAATGCCTGCTAAAATAGGGGGGAGACAAAATAAATTTTACATTAGTATGATTACAATTTACTGTACACTTTGGAAAATATATTACTTTTAACATTTTTATTGCAATTATATAATATGTTAGATAGTTATTATCGATAGAATGACAAACATTTATTAATATGCTTATATGACGACGGATCGTGCTGCCCTCTAGTGGATTTTGATATGTTTACCTTTTATTTCACGTTCAGTTAAATGCATAGATCTCTCCAAACGAGTCACAATCACCAAAACAAAATTCGTTGTTATAATGTCAGAAGTTTTTCAGATTTTCAATAAATGAGAATTTGAATAATGCAGGTTATTCTTATTTGCTACGACATGACAAAAGTCGAAGTCCATGTGATGACATCGTCCTAATCAAGCCGATGACTGGACTAAAAATATGTTCGCTATCGTTTTGACGTGGCAGTAAAGTCACTTCTATTTAAAATAATGGATTACAGTTATTTAATATCACAATATATTTACCTCCTTAACGAGTGCGGTGGATTCAATTTCAACATCTTTCTTTTCTTTTGGTGTTTTAATCGTAATTTTAATTTTTGTTCCCGATTCTTCGGCACCGTCCGCCATGTTGCTGATCGCGTTAAGTGTTCTCGCCTGATGGTAACTCGGCACGTTTATTTTACAAGTATTCAAAATTGTACTTTTACTTCATAATTATTGCACCTTTATTATTTTGCATTGTCTATGTCAATAATTATAGTCCACATGACAAGTAAATATTGGCAGGAATAATGTTGACGTTATCGCGAGAGCGTGTGCATGAAAACATTACACAACGGCATCTTGTATTCGTAGACGTTAAATCATATTTAATTATCGCTTCCCAAAAAGAAACAATATCGACATACAGTGTAATGCCGAAAGCTAGTTTTACAGTTATAAATTGTGACTACTGTAATATTATTACAGAGAGCTATGACACAGAGCTATGATACTATGACAGCTTAAGATTTTATACCAAATAAATAAGAATTAAAGGACAAAAAAACGCAACTGTTTCGTGGCATACACCTACTAGAGTTAATATAAAGAAACAATTTCCACATATACTCAATTTTGTAACGCCAGCGGTTTACCAGAACAATATTTTTGAACACCCAGCCATCCAAATACTGTGAGCAATACCATCTTAGACGAAGAATGACGTCACGACGGTGATCGAGGCGCTCTCCACGCAAATTCCCTATATGGGGTTTGGCTGTTGTCATGAAATGGCTGCAACTCGGCAATGCGCGTAACATGCTGATGACGGTAAATATAAAGTTGTCTATTATTGTTATCGCTGAAATCATCCTATCAACTGATGATACATATCTACTTCAAAGCATTTCTCCTCAAAATGGACCGAGCAAAGTGAACTGTACTTGGACTGGAGGGATTCCAAACATTACGCCCGCAAACGTGAATCCATTGCTTCAATACTACCGGTTGCTTAAACTATTATTGCATGCAACCGTATGCTGTAAGGCATAATTACTAAAGTTTACCACAGATTTAGATACACGTCTATAAGCAGCTGCTAGATGTCACGCCAACTGAACGAACTGTCGAAAACTCGAAGTTGTTGACCCTTAACGACGTCGCAGGAAGCTGACGAGACATAGAATGCCGCGCGCTGAATGGCCAAGCCAATTTAACCCTTCACTGATGGCGGCGTTTAGACCATCGTGGGTTTCGTTAGAATTTTAGACTTTAAAGTCACATTCTGAGTAAGCCGCTGACGTTAAAAAATTGAGTATATGTGGAAATTGTTACTTTGTATAAACTCTATTAGGTATATGATGCGAAATGGATCCAGTTTAATCTAATAACTACGGCGTGTCTTCTTGATTAAATTTTGTGGTACGTACCATTGCATTGAAGGAAGCAAATTGTGCTGGCAGCCATATATAGAAGTTTCTGACAGTTCAAGAATGCTGTCTTCGAGCAAAAAATCGGAGGACAGAACGGGGACAAAACAGCCCATGTTCGCTATAGTGTCCTTGAAGCAGTGATGCTCAGATACTACTCAATGAGGGGGCCATCGATCATGTCATCAAAATTATGTACTTTAATTTGCCTCGCAATACATGATTAGCGTTTCTGTCTTCGTTGTTACGTGCCTATAAAATAAAACGGTTTATTGACAAAGGCATGATTATATTGCAATATACATGACAATATCATATTTCTTCATACTGCTAAGATGTAACGTTCTCGGAATTGAATCCCAATATATCGCCCATACGGCATGGACATAGCCGCACTGACAGCGACACACGTACTGTCATTTCACAGAGCACTTAAAAGTTAACTTGTTTCTCATTCATCAGGCACACGAAGCTTTTCAAAGCTTTTGATATGTTGATGGATGGTCATTGTTGCTAATTTACTCTGCATTGGCTTGCTACAGCATAAATAACGTCACATTGTCATTATGATTATCTACGACTACGTCTGTTGACTGAGTCTGACACTGAGTAGACGCGAGAGCCTGTCAGTATATGTCACAGGGTCACAAGTCTGTTTTATGACCCATTGTAAACTTATAACATCATGGGACTGAGCAACATCATGGCTTCAAGTAGATTAAGGCGGTTATTTTTAAGGGACACCTGTTACTATCAATTTTATGTCTGGCAAAGGTGCTTGTTCGTTACTCCGCATAAGAATTGTGACTCTAGTGGCATTAGCAGCAACAAACTGCCAAATGAGCCTAAGAAAAAGAATAAATCCAGTCAAACAAGATACAATTCCATTAACATACAAATGCTGTCTGAATCTCTACACAAACAAATATTTGGGACGGTATCCCCGACTAACATCAGCATGGAAGATAAGGAAAGCATCAAGAAACATCTCACTGACCACAAGCTTTGGGGAAAGTCAACTGGAACACTTGCAGATGTAGATTTTTCTTTGCCAAAATTGTCTGGGAGTAACATTGATGAACACTTCAGAATGTTGGCCACAAAACAGATGAAGCCTTATTTTGAACAAGCGGAACTTGTAGCAAATATGTCCTTGCCTTCTCGGCCACGGAAGTGGATCTTTCGGAAGGGGTGGACAAAATATGACCCAGAAACGGGAACATGCATGGAAGTTGTCTGCCCTGAAGACAAGGGCTTGGTCTTTGATGTGGAAGTGTTGATGTCAGAAGGACAGTTTCCTACGTTGGCTGTAGCCGTGTCTCCAAAAGCATGGTAAGATTTACTTCTTTCATACTGTTGTAAAATCTGTAAAAAAATTACTCATTATATTAGATGCAAATCTGTGTTTCTTGTTGGATGGAAATTCATATACATTGCAAAAAATTGAAACATGTATAACTAGTTCCCATGCAAGTCGTGATGGTGTTTAACTGGACAGGTCTGCCAGGGAATAAAGTTCAGTACTTTGGGCAGTCCTAATGACTAGATACTGCACAGTATAAGAACTTACGTGTCATGTTTCTGTCTTCTGAAAGCTGCATCTACCTTATGAATAATGTAGCAACATCTAGTAATTGTATATAATTGCCACTCTGGATGCAGGTATTCGTGGTGTAGTGACCGACTTGTTGAAGACTGCTTCAAGTGGAAGGACCAGAGACCAACAACCAGTGACTTGATACCTCTGGAGACAGCCAGGGCGTCGACAAAGCCAGTCCATGGCACATGGGAACCAAAGCTGGTGATTGGACACAATGTCAGCTTTGACCGTACATTTGTCAAGGAGCAGTATTACATCAAAGTATGTTTTTGACACCTTGCAAAGCTGGCTCAATTTATGTATAATGCAATAAAGTTTAGGCAGTATTAAAAGTGTATCTCTCAGTCAAGATCTACTGAACTCTTTGTGTGATGTTTTGTCTCTGATCTAAGATCATATACTAATACATTCAAACATACAGTTGGTACATAAATATCCTTTAAAAGCTAAATATGTTAAACAATATAATAAAGTTATGAGTTAGATAAATGAAAAAGTGTAGTATAACAGAAAAAATAATAAACATAATTTATATGCAAGATATGATATATATCTTACTGGTTTACAGTGTACAGTGATTTGGCCCAGCTACTCCACATTGGACCATTTACTATATCACTGCAATTGTACACAACCTTAATCAAGTCGTTATTTATGTATACATGCATCTGCATGTTCACACACACACACACACACACACACACACACACACACACACACACACACACACACACACACACACACACACACACACACACACACACACACACACACACACACACACACACACACACACACACACACACACACACACACACCTATGCACATATACATACAGAATAGCGCACACGAACACATGCCGGCGTGTTGTCAGTACTGTGAAATGAATATGAATCAAGTTAAAACAGTAAGAGAAAACTATTGATATCTTTAGTTACAAGACAATTCTTTTACATCAATTTCAGGGTTCAAAAACTCGGTTCCTGGACACAATGTCGATGCACATTGCGACATCAGGACAGACTGGCTTTCAGCGAATGTTGTATATTGCACGAAAGAAAAATAGTCGAAGGAAGGAGGTGCGAGAACTGGAGGAACAACACTGGGGGAGGGGACCGCCGGTGAGGAACAAATACTTCTTCCGTAGACAGTGTACAACACTGGGGGAGGGGACCGCCGGTGAGGAACAAATACTTCTTCCGTAGACAGTGTACAACACTGGGGGAGGGGACCGCCGGTGAGGAACAAATACTTCTTCCGTAGACAGTGTACAACACTGGGGGAGGGGACCGCCGGTGAGGAACACATACTTCTTCCGTAGACAGTGTACAACTCTCACAGACCACAAGTTAATGGTTTGGTCCTAAGTAACAGACACAGTCAATAGCACATTCACACATTTTTGTTTTGACTAATTATTTTCAATCCCCTTTAAATTGATCATAAAATGCAATTACGAAAACAGTGTCATAGCAGTTAAGATTTGCGTTGCATTGTGACTTGGAGTGCCACAACTGTGTCCACAGAGTTTTGAATGGGCAGAAGAAAGTACCCTAAACAATCTGAACGACGTCTACCAGCTTCACTGCAAGGGGGAGCCACTGGACAAAGAAACACGAGAAGTGTTTGTGAAAGGAGACATGAAGGATGTGAGAGAGGACTTCCAGGTGAGTGAAAGGAGACATGAAGGATGTGAGAGAAGACTTCCAGGTGGGTGAAAGGAGACATGAAGGATGTGAGAGAAGACTTCCAGGTGGGTGAAAGGAGACATGAAGGATGTGAGAGAAGACTTCCAGGTGAGTGAAAGGAGACATGAAGGATGTGAGAGAGGACTTCCAGGTGAGTGAAAGGAGACATGAAGGATGTGAGAGAAGACTTCCAGGTGAGTGAAAGGAGACATGAAGGATGTGAGAGAAGACTTCCAGGTGGGTGAAAGGAGACATGCAGGATGTGAGAGAAGACTTCCAGGTGAGTGAAAGGAGACATGAAGGATGTGAGAGAAGACTTCCAGGTGGGTGAAAGGAGACATGCAGGATGTGAGAGAAGACTTCCAGGTGAGTGAAAGGAGACATGAAGGATGTGAGAGAAGACTTCCAGGTGAGTGAAAGGAGACATGAAGGATGTGAGAGAAGACTTCCAGGTGGGTGAAAGGAGACATGAAGGATGTGAGAGAAGACTTCCAGGTGAGTGAAAGGAGACATGAAGGATGTGAGAGAAGACTTCCTGGTGAGTGAAAGGAGACATGAAGGATGTGAGAGAAGACTTCCATGTGGGTGAAAGGAGACATGAAGGATGTGAGAGAAGACTTCCAGGTGGGTGAAAGGAGACATGAAGGATGTGAGAGAAGACTTCCATGTGGGTGAAAGGAGACATGAAGGATGTGAGAGAAGACTTCCAGGTGGGTGAAAGGAGACATGAAGGATGTGAGAGAAGACTTCCAGGTGGGTGAAAGGAGACATGAAGGATGTGAGAGAAGACTTCCAGGTGAGTGAAAGGAGACATGAAGGATGTGAGAGAAGACTTCCAGGTGAGTGAAAGGAGACATGAAGGATGTGAGAGAAGACTTCCAGGTGGGTGAAAGGAGACATGAAGGATGTGAGAGAAGACTTCCAGGTGAGTGAAAGGAGACATGAAGGATGTGAGAGAAGACTTCCAGGTGGGTGAAAGGAGACATGAAGGATGTGAGAGGTGACTTCCAGGTGGGTGAAAGGAGACATGAAGGATGTGAGAGAAGACTTCCAAGTGGGTGAAAGGAGACATGAAGGATGTGAGAGAAGACTTCCAAGTGGGTGAAAGGAGACATGAAGGATGTGAGAGAAGACTTCCAGGTGAGTGAAAGGAGACATGAAGGATGTGAGAGGTGACTTCCAGGTGGGTGAAAGGAGACATGAAGGATGTGAGAGAAGACTTCCAAGTGGGTGAAAGGAGACATGAAGGATGTGAGAGAAGACTTCCAAGTGGGTGAAAGGAGACATGAAGGATGTGAGAGAAGACTTCCAGGTGAGTGAAAGGAGACATGAAGGATGTGAGAGGTGACTTCCAGGTGGGTGAAAGGAGACATGAAGGATGTGAGAGAAGACTTCCAAGTGGGTGAAAGGAGACATGAAGGATGTGAGAGAAGACTTCCAGGTGAGTGAAAGGAGACATGAAGGATGTGAGAGGTGACTTCCAGGTGGGTGAAAGGAGACATGAAGGATGTGAGAGAAGACTTCCAAGTGGGTGAAAGGAGACATGAAGGATGTGAGAGAAGACTTCCAAGTGGGTGAAAGGAGACATGAAGGATGTGAGAGGTGACTTCCAGGTGAGTGAAAGGAGACATGAAGGATGTGAGAGAAGACTTCCAGGTGGGTGAAAGGAGACATGAAGGATGTGAGAGAAGACTTCCAGGTGAGTGAAAGGAGACATGAAGGATGTGAGAGAAGACTTCCAGGTGAGTGAAAGGAGACATGCAGGATGTGAGAGAAGACTTCCAGGTGAGTGAAAGGAGACATGAAGGATGTGAGAGAAGACTTCCAGGTGAGTGAAAGGAGACATGAAGGATGTGAGAGAAGACTTCCAGGTGGGTGAAAGGAGACATGAAGGATGTGAGAGAAGACTTCCAGGTGAGTGAAAGGAGACATGAAGGATGTGAGAGAAGACTTCCTGGTGAGTGAAAGGAGACATGAAGGATGTGAGAGAAGACTTCCATGTGGGTGAAAGGAGACATGAAGGATGTGAGAGAAGACTTCCAGGTGGGTGAAAGGAGACATGAAGGATGTGAGAGAAGACTTCCATGTGGGTGAAAGGAGACATGAAGGATGTGAGAGAAGACTTCCAGGTGGGTGAAAGGAGACATGAAGGATGTGAGAGAAGACTTCCAGGTGGGTGAAAGGAGACATGAAGGATGTGAGAGAAGACTTCCAGGTGAGTGAAAGGAGACATGAAGGATGTGAGAGAAGACTTCCAGGTGAGTGAAAGGAGACATGAAGGATGTGAGAGAAGACTTCCAGGTGGGTGAAAGGAGACATGAAGGATGTGAGAGAAGACTTCCAGGTGAGTGAAAGGAGACATGAAGGATGTGAGAGAAGACTTCCAGGTGAGTGAAAGGAGACATGAAGGATGTGAGAGAAGACTTCCAGGTGAGTGAAAGGAGACATGAAGGATGTGAGAGAGGACTTCCAGGTGAGTGAAAGGAGACATGAAGGATGTGAGAGAGGACTTCCAGGTGGGTGAAAGGAGACATGAAGGATGTGAGAGAAGACTTCCAGGTGGGTGAAAGGAGACATGAAGGATGTGAGAGAAGACTTCCAGGTGAGTGAAAGGAGACATGAAGGATGTGAGAGAAGACTTCCATGTGGGTGAAAGGAGACATGAAGGTTGTGAGAGAAGACTTCCAGGTGGGTGAAAGGAGACATGAAGGATGTGAGAGAAGACTTCCAGGTGGGTGAAAGGAGACATGAAGGATGTGAGAGAAGACTTCCAAGTGAGTGAAAGGAGACATGAAGGATGTGAGAGAAGACTTCCAGGTGAGTGAAAGGAGACATGAAGGATGTGAGAGAAGACTTCCAAGTGAGTGAAAGGAGACATGAAGGATGTGAGAGAAGACTTCCAGGTGGGTGAAAGGAGACATGAAGGATGTGAGAGAAGACTTCCAAGTGAGTGAAAGGAGACATGAAGGATGTGAGAGAAGACTTCCAGGTGAGTGAAAGGAGACATGAAGGATGTGAGAGAAGACTTCCAGGTGAGTGAAAGGAGACATGAAGGATGTGAGAGAAGACTTCCAGGTGGATGAAAGGAGACATGAAGGATGTGAGAGAAGACTTCCAGGTGGATGAAAGGAGACATGAAGGTTGTGAGAGAAGACTTCCAGGTGAGTGAAAGGAGACATGAAGGATGTGAGAGAAGACTTCCAGGTGGGTGAAAGGAGACATGAAGGATGTGAGAGAAGACTTCCAGGTGGGTGAAAGGAGACATGAAGGATGTGAGAGGTGACTTCCAGGTGGGTGAAAGGAGACATGAAGGATGTGAGAGAAGACTTCCAAGTGGGTGAAAGGAGACATGAAGGATGTGAGAGAAGACTTCCAGGTGAGTGAAAGGAGACATGAAGGATGTGAGAGGTGACTTCCAGGTGGGTGAAAGGAGACATGAAGGATGTGAGAGAAGACTTCCAAGTGGGTGAAAGGAGACATGAAGGATGTGAGAGAAGACTTCCAAGTGGGTGAAAGGAGACATGAAGGATGTGAGAGGTGACTTCCAGGTGAGTGAAAGGAGACATGAAGGATGTGAGAGAAGACTTCCAGGTGGGTGAAAGGAGACATGAAGGATGTGAGAGAAGACTTCCAGGTGAGTGAAAGGAGACATGAAGGATGTGAGAGAAGACTTCCAGGTGAGTGAAAGGAGACATGAAGGATGTGAGAGAAGACTTCCAGGTGGATGAAAGGAGACATGAAGGATGTGA
Organism: Oasisia sp. SBJ-2009; assembly: GCA_964017155.1. Taxonomy (NCBI): domain Eukaryota; kingdom Metazoa; phylum Annelida; class Polychaeta; order Sabellida; family Siboglinidae; genus Oasisia; species Oasisia sp. SBJ-2009. The sequence goes on along the minus strand of OZ024866.1, from coordinate 633,000 downwards.
GAGAAGACTTCCAGGTGGGTGAAAGGAGACATGAAGGATGTG
>OZ024866.1:602958-630458 GCA_964017155.1 Oasisia sp. SBJ-2009 | reverse complement strand
ACTGCCTTCCTTCCCATCAACTCAAATTGGGATCGTTACATCACCGAGTCTGATGCTATACACGATGACCTTCAGAGGGAAGGACAATTGTCCTTGACCCAGTTAGCGAACGATGCCTGTTCACTTCTGGAAGACAAAAGGTACATGTGACATAAACGCTGTTTTCACTTGTGATTTTATGATACGCTGTCTTAAAGGGATAGTGTTTATTGCTCAGTTTTTTATTTAATATTTTGTTTTAAGGGTACAATAAATAGATTGAAGCAATACCGCACACGACCCTCGTGTGCCATTGGATCACTGTAGCTGATTACGTCAGTACTGGTCAACCTACTGTACCCTTTGAAACACTCCTTTTAAGCTCACAGTGAATGAAATCGTTCATGCGGATTGTGGTTGACCTTTGGTCATGTGATATAAGGTTTGATGATTTCAGTCACATTTGGTGATTTCAGCCACGTGTTAAATGCAATGTTTGGGATGTAGAAGCAAATATTTGAATCCACAAAAAAGTTCATAGGATTCTTTGTCGATCACAGTGGAAAAAAGTAAACTTTAATTAACTGTTTAAACAACAAAAAAATTAATCTTAACTTTTTATTTGCAGTTTCTGAAGATAAAATCAAATTGTGAGCCGAACTTCAACATACAGACCTGTATGTAGTCTAGTCTTAAAAACATTAAATTAATTCATAATAACAAATCGCTTTATAGACAATATCAGCTATGTTTGAACCTTTGAACCATGTCGGTGACACTATAGAGCCCACAGATGCCCCAGTTATCAGAGCCATGCCCTAGATGTCACTGATGTGAGTCCAGCCATGTGTCAATGCCTTTAGGTACAAAGCCCCTGATGTCATTGATGTGAGTCCAGCCATGTGTCAATGTCTTTAAATAGGTACAAAGCCTCTGATGTCATTGATGTGAGTCCAGCCATGTGTCAATGCCTTTAGGTACAAAGCCCCTGATGTCATTGATGTGAGTCCAGCCATGTGTCAATGTCTTTAAATAGGTACAAAGCCTCTGATGTCATTGATGTGAGTCCAGCCATGTGTCAATGCCTTTAGGTATAAAGCCCCTGATGTCATTGATGTGAGTCCAGCCTTGTGTCAATGCCTTTAGGTACAAAGCCCCTGATGTCATTGATGTGTGTCCAGCCATGTGTCAATGCCTTTAGGTACAAAGCCCCTGATGTCATTGATGTGAGTCCAGCCATGTGTCAATGCCTTTAGGTATAAAGCCCCTGATGTCATTGATGTGAGTCCAGCCATGTGTCAATGCCTTTAGGTACAAAGCCCCTGATGTCATTGATGTGAGTCCAGCCTTGTGTCAATGCCTTTAGGTACAAAGCCCCTGATGTCATTGATGTGAGTCCAGCCATGTGTCAATGCCTTTAGGTACAAAGCCCCTGATGTCATTGATGTGAGTCCAGCCATGTGTCAATGCCTTTAGGTACAAAGCCCCTGATGTCATTGATGTGAGTCCAGCCTTGTGTCAATGCCTTTAGGTACAAAGCCCCTGATGTCATTGATGTGAGTCCAGCCTTGTGTCAATGCCTTTAGGTACAAAGCCCCTGATGTCATTGATGTGAGTCCAGCCATGTGTCAATGCCTTTAGGTACAAAGCCCCTGATGTCATTGATGTGAGTCCAGCCATGTGTCAATGCCTTTAGGTACAAAGCCCCTGATGTCATTGATGTGAGTCCAGCCTTGTGTCAATGCCTTTAGGTACAAAGCCCCTGATGTCATTGATGTGAGTCCAGCCATGTGTCAACGCTATAAGGTACAAAGCCCCTGATGTCATTGATGTGAGTCCAGCCATGTGTCAATGCCTTTAGGTACAAAGCCCCTGATGTCATTGATGTGAGTCCAGCCTTGTGTCAATGCCTTTAGGTACAAAGCCCCTGATGTCATTGATGTGAGTCCAGCCATGTGTCAATGCCTTTAGGTACAAAGCCCCTGATGTCATTGATGTGTGTCCAGCCATGTGTCAATGCCTTTAGGTACAAAGCCCCTGATGTCATTGATGTGAGTTCAGCCATGTGTCAATGCCTGTAGGTACAAAGCCCCTGATGTCATTGATGTGAGTCCAGCCATGTGTCAATGCCTGTAGGTACAAAGCCCCTGATGTCATTGATGTGAGTCCAGCCATGTGTCAATGCCTGTAGGTACAAAGCCCCTGATGTCATTGATGTGAGTCCAGCCATGTGTCAATGCCTTTAGGTACAAAGCCCCTGATGTCATTGATGTGAGTCCAGCCTTGTGTCAATGCCTTTAGGTACAAAGCCCCTGATGTCATTGATGTGAGTCCAGCCATGTGTCAATGCCTTTAGGTACAAAGCCCCTGATGTCATTGATGTGTGTCCAGCCATGTGTCAATGCCTTTAGGTACAAAGCCCCTGATGTCATTGATGTGAGTCCAGCCATGTGTCAATGCCTGTAGGTACAAAGCCCCTGATGTCATTGATGTGAGTCCAGCCATGTGTCAATGCCTTTAGGTACAAAGCCCCTGATGTCATTGATGTGAGTCCAGCCTTGTGTCAATGCCTTTAGGTACAAAGCCCCTGATGTCATTGATGTGAGTCCAGCCATGTGTCAATGCCTTTAGGTACAAAGCCCCTGATGTCATTGATGTGTGTCCAGCCATGTGTCAATGCCTTTAGGTACAAAGCCCCTGATGTCATTGATGTGAGTCCAGCCATGTGTCAATGCCTGTAGGTACAAAGATGACGTGTGGCTGTGGGATTTGGACTGGTCAACAAAGGAAAACACATACAATGGACCACGTGCTAAGAAAACTAAAAAGGTATTTGTGTTGCAAGTGTGTGACTGTGACTGAGTCCTTCAGGATTCAACTCATTTAATTTATCTGAAACTGTTGTGATCTTTTCAATAGTGTACAGTTATTTTACGGCTAAATATGATGATTACCGAATGAACAAAGTATGTTTTTGCCAATAAATCTGCATAAACTTTCAGTTTTCTGGTTCAAAGGCCTCTCACCAAATGTGTAAACATCATGGTATCATTCAATAATTTTCGTGTAGTGTTTAAAGGAATGTGAATAAATGTGTACCTATGCATCCATTTGAATTGAAATTTGGTGCAGTTGGCAATATTGAAAGAATAATTAAGATTTCTACATGATTTGATTTTCCTATAAAACATCATAACTTTTAAATTTCCGTGTCAAACACAATCCTTTTTTGGAAATGTACTTGTGTGGACTAAATCTGTAAATGTGATGAAGTTCAATGACACAAATTGTAGAAGTAGCTGCACTGACTGTGTGTATTTGCCTCGTGTTGGTTTAGACGAAGACAGCGAGTGAAGTTGTGGAGACCGAGGAGACACGAGAAGACAGAGTGACGAGGGTCTACGACATCGCCAAAGCCATGCCAAAGCGCCAGCCATACATGGCAGGATACCCCAAGTACATCTCTTGTGTCTCAGTGACGTCTTCTTGTTAGCTCCTTACATGATCTGTGTGTTCTTCTTTTTTAATTGTTTAATACTGTTTTTTTTTTAGATTAGAACAAAATGTTTTGAAAGAATACTGCCTGGCAGTTTCAGTTTAAGAAATGTGAAACATTGTTTGCAATTTGAATTGTTTGCCCACGAAAAAGTAAACAAAACGTTCAGATCAAAAAACTTCTATTGGTAAAATATGATTAGGTCATCTGATTTGTGATTGTCTCAGATTCCTGTCATTTTCCGAGTTGTTCCAAAGTCCTTTGTCTAGTTTTGTCATTTTATATGCTACTCACCGCGTCATATGTCACAGGTGGTACATCGAACTCTGTCCCAAACTTCACGAAGTGGATGAGAAACATCCACTCGGACCATCAAAAATCAGCACCCTGAAGCGAATTACCCCAAAGTTACTGCGCCTCACGTGGGACGGCTTTCCCCTACATTACAGTGACACCCACGGCTGGGGGTATCTGGTACCAGGCCGGGAAGACAACCCGGTCAGTCTAGAGTTACAGAGACAGGAAGTGGAAGCAGCAGGGCATGATGGGAAGGAAACTGAAGGAGACGATGAGACTGGTGTACCACAGTTTCCAACAGAGTGAGTGCGGTGACTGTGTATCACAGTTTCCAACAGAGTGAGTGCGGTGACTGTGTATCACAGTTTCCAACAGAGTGAGTGCAGTGACTGTGTATCACAGTTTCCAACAGAGTGAGTGCAGTGACTGTGTATCACAGTTTCCAACAGAGTGAGTGCAGTGACTGTGTATCACAGTTTCCAACAGAGTGAATGTAGTGACTGTGTATCACAGTTTCCAACAGAGTGAGTGCAGTGACTGTGTATCACAGTTTCCAACAGAGTGAGTGTAGTGACTGTGTATCACAGTTTCCAACAGAGTGAGTGCAGTGACTGTGTATCACAGTTTCCAACAGAGTGAGTGTAGTGACTGTGTATCACAGTTTCCAACAGAGTGAGTGCAGTGACTGTGTATCACAGTTTCCAACAGAGTGAATGTAGTGACTGTGTATCACAGTTTCCAACAGAGTGAGTGTAGTGATTATGTCTTGTGAGTGGAAGTGATCATGTAATGTGTTTGTATCTACTGTCTGTGGGAAACGTTGATTGTTAAAAAAGGGCGGGAATTTAACATCCACCAGATGGTGCACATGTCAGAAAGCACTTGTTAGTTGTGTGTTTTTGCTAGGCTTAACTACAAATGTGTTTGGTTTCAATTGCAAGAATTTTTTTCTTCACACATTCATCCATGTAGAATAAACTCCTCAGATTGAATTATTGGGTGCACTAAGAATTTTCAGTTTCAAGATTATTTTGTTGTAATGGTCGGTGGCACATGCTATTACAGTCACACTTTATTTTTTCTTAAATCCTCATGACAATGGGTAATCCCGACTCTAGAATCTCTAGAAAATCACAGTACAAACGTGTAAGTAAATAACCCTTAATGATATTTAACGTATTTGTCAATCTGACATCACCAGTTGGAATATAAGGCCAGAGGTTCAGTGAAATGACTGCTCACAGTGTGAGATGATTGAACCTTGGCAGCTGGGGGGAGATGCTGTTACTGCCCCAGTGTTGGTGTCAATGTACAGGTGTTGTATTGTCTGTGTCTAACAGGGCCATCTACCGACTGTGTAGACCTGTGTTCAGTCGACTCCCGTCCAATGAGCAGAGGAAAAGTGAGGAGATTCTCAACCAGCTCTATGAGAAGTTGGAGACGGAGACGGACGACGGGATGAAGGCGAAGTACTGGAGCGCCATCTTGGGGGAGGAGAGGAAACTGAAACGTCAGATTCAGGTTTGTTTGCGTTAAGATTGTATATGTGAAAATGCCTTGTTGAAGTAGTTGAGTTGTTATAAATAAACCAGTCAGATTACCCCGTTAAAGCCACATCTAGATTAAAGAGATGAGATGTCTGTGTCACTGTGTAATACCACAGGAGTCATTGTTGCTCGGTTACTGTGCTTGAAATAAATAATTCACCTCTCCGTGTTATAAAGTTTGACAGTCTGATTGACAATCAGCGTTCCTGCACAGTTTTCACACGCTTGATTCTACTGGACAGTGTCCACTTTCTGTCAGATTGACCAGTACAGACAAATGTGTGAAAATTTAGTTTTTCTACATTCCCTATGTCACTAGAATGTCATGTCGAGAAGTCAACTAGAAGGTACAGGGAATGTGTTTGTTGTGACAGCATGAGAGCTGTGATGGTCCGTCCTTCCACAAAGTGAATGTGTTTGTTGCGATAGAATGAGAGCTGTGATGGTCCGTCCTTCCACAAAGTGAATGTGTTTGTTGTGACAGAATGAGAGCTGTGAAGGTCTGTTCTTCCACAAAGTGAATGTGTTTGTTGTGATAGAATGAGAGCTGTGATGGTCCGTCCTTCCACAAAGTGAATGTGTTTGTTGTGATAGAATGAGAGCTGTGAAGGTCCGTCCTTCCATAAAGTGAATGTGTTTGTTGTGATAGAATGAGAGCTGTGATGGTCCGTCCTTCCACAAAGTGAATGTGTTTGTTGTGACAGAATGAGAGCTGTGAAGGTCCGTCCTTCCACAAAGTGAATGTGTTTGTTGTGACAGAATGAGAGCTGTGATGGTCCATCCTTCCACAAAGTGAATGTGTTTGTTGTGACAGAATGAGAGCTGTGATGGTCCATCCTTCCACAAAGTGAATGTGTTTGTTGTGACAGAATGAGAGCTGTGAAGGTCTGTCCTTCCACAAAGTGAATGTGTTTGTTGTGATAGAATGAGAGCTGTGATGGTCCATCCTTCCACAAAGTGAATGTGTTTGTTTGACAGAATGAGAGCTGTGATGGTCCGTCCTTCCACAAAGGCATTGGACCGTGTCATGACGTCGTGTTGCCAGGTGTTTGGTTCTTTCAGCTTCCACACAAGGTGAGAGCTTCAACTAGTGGCTTCATAACTGCCAGGACTCACAATAAATTTGTTTACATGATTTTATACAATGAATAATGTGTGAAACAGATAAGGCTGGGTGACTCATTAAGGTATATTCTCTATCACTGAAACAGTGATAGTGATATGTGGGGAGCAGTGGTCGCATGGTAGAGCACCGAACTGTCAATCGAGGGGACTGTGGTTCAATCCCACATACCAATGTTTTGAAACTTACGCAATTTCGTTCACCCCACATTTGCCAAAGTCTTTCGGAAAAGACACTAAGAGCCGGTGGTGCCTTCTATCTTCTATGTCAGGGGAAGACTAAGACCCCACACAGGGGGTAAATGTGGAACCTGTAGTGGACTCACTAATTCTAGAGGACAACTCAGGAATCACCTCATCAATATACACGGGTGGATGCAACATTTGTTGAAAACATCAACAGATTAATTAAAGCTGGTTATTTTATCTGGTTTGTCACAAATCCAGATAAATATCAACATTAATCAACTATCACAAGTTAATTAAACTATGTAAGTGAATACATGTAAACATCAGTAAAGACAATTTCAGCATATCAATAGCGCTTATCGCGAATGACGTCACGCGCCATCATGAATATTCATAGATGGCAGTCAGTCGGACAAACAGCGTGGGGCTACAGCCAACATGGCCTGCAGCTACGCTAATCCATCAGTTACTTTATGTGAAGAAGACGTCCCAGGTGCTATTTTTGTCCAGAATACTTTCTGATGCGACTGCCAAGACAATTATCTCTGCTTAAACTATGAATGGCAGTGTTGAACAATATTACAAGTAACACTCATAGCATGAGATTACAGAAGTATTCATTTTATTCAACACAACCATGTGGATTAAGTGGCAAAGTTGGTAACTATAATGCCTTTATCTGGTATTGTTTGCACATGTATACATGTCAATACCATTCAAATCATGTGCATTTTGTGTGATTGGTATCATCACATTCAATTATGTCATTTATGTTGTGTAACTGAAAATGTCATTAAGTATTTCCCAAGAGGCTCTAACATTAATTCATAATTCATTATAACCGTGACGGCGTGAACATTCATGTTACAGTAGAAGCAGCTTACAGTTGTATAGAGTCTGCTTTACTAGAGTTATGCATTGTACAGCACAAAAACACTTGGGAAATTAGTATAATATTATTATTGATGTTAATAAAAATACAAGCTGCGCTCCGATTTTGCGTGGTCCATGTGCAGCTTCAGAAACAGCATGAAACTCAAACCTTTCATGAATTGCCGATCGCCATAACATGAATCACTACGGCACACACCGTAGCAACAGTGTTTTGTAGTTACCATCGTATTTCATACGCGATATAACATGAAACACTCGCAGCTTTTGTAAGTTCGTTCACGTTGTCTGACCGATGTTTGTCCGACTCTAAGACAGCCGCCGCGCAGGCAGAGCCTACTATTTAGACCTACCACTCAATTGTGACAAGCGCTATTAAGATCGATGAAGCAATAAGCTATGCTAAAATAAAACTGCAGTCATCTAAATAGACGCACTGATATATATAGACATCTCTTAAACACTGTTAAGTATCTAAAGTATTGTTAATCCTCTAAAGTATTGTTAATCCTCTAAATCATTGTTAACCCTCTAAGGTATTGTTAACCCTCTGCACCAATCACATACAAGTGACGACTGTGTTTCTTTCAGGACGGGCCGACAAGTCGTGTTGGCAACCCGCTTGCGAAAGACTTCATCAGCAAGATTGAGGACGGAGTTCTCGCGTCGAGTGGAGGAATGCAGGCGGAGCGGGTGCTCCGGCTCCGGAGCATGTGTTCCTACTGGAACAACAACCGCAGCAGGATCAGGTGGAGGAGAAACACTGGCTCACTTTGACTTCTCAGACACCTCATTTGGTTAATGTTACTGCTGCCGGTTGTCTCCCAATGATGTCTTAAGATAACACACTCATCTTAAGATAACACACTCATCTTAAGATAACACACTCGTCTTAAGATAACTCACTCATCTTAAGATAACACACTCGTCTTAAGATAACACACTCGTCTTAAGATAACACACTTGTCTTAAGATAACACACTCGTCTTAAGATAACACATTCGTCTTAAGATAACACACTTGTCTTAAGATAACACACTCGTCTTAAGATAACACACTCGTCTTAAGATAACATTCGTCTTAAGATAACACACTCATTTTAAGATAACACACTCATCTTAAGATAACACACTTGTCTTAAGATAACACACTTGTCTTAAGATAACACACTTCTTAAGATAACACACTTCTTAAGATAACACACTTCTTAAGATAACACACTTGTCAGGTGATATTTTGTGGAAATCTCTCATCATCAGAGAAAGTGGAAGGTTTTAGAATCTGTAGATGACACACATTTATGTCTTTCTTGATACTTCAAACTCTGAAGCCAAATCTTAGAATGCTTAATATAAATGAAGAATCTCTGTCAACGTTTACTCTTGTGGATTTGTTGCAGGAGAAACAGGAAAAGAAAATGTATCAGATGTGTTTGCAGTGACCTTGATATTGAAGGCACAGACTTTCTGTCCCCAATAAACAGTTACCATGGAAACCGTCCACCCATGTCCCGTCCTGGCACCAGCTAACAAATGATGTTTGTGGTCATTGTTTCAGTTCCCAGATGGTCGTACGACTTCGCAAGGGAGAACTTCCCCGAGCCGTCATAAAGTGAGTGTCACATTGTCTTTGTCATCATCACGCAGTCAGATTTGTTATCGTATACATTTGGGAAAATGTTCTCATACAGTGGAACCTCATTGTTAAGGATTTGAGAGGCGTTACCACAACAATGAGGTGGTTGTATTAGAGAGGTGGCTCTATTAGAAAGGTGACGATATTAGAGAGGTTACAGTGTTAGAAGGGTGACTTCATTAGAGAGATGGCTGTATTAGAGAGGTGACTGTAATGCAAGGTTAAGCTATAGGTGGAGTTTTGTATGTGTACGTTATTGCCTTTTGCCAGTGTACACATTGTTGTCTTACACGTGTGTACATATTGTTATCTTATACAGGTATACAAATTGTTGTCATATACAGGTGTACAAATTGTTGTCTTATAAAGGTGTACGAATAGTTGTGTTATACAGGTGTACAAATTGTTATCTTATACAGGTGTACAAATAGTTGTTATACAGGTGTACACACTTTTTCTTATACAGATACACAGATTGTGGTCTACTTTTTGTACTGATGTACACATCTACAACTGGTTCAGTAAACATTGTGCTAATAATTACCACCCTAGGCTAATTCTTGTAAATAAATCACCTTGCATTAAACATTGCCAGAGTGACAATGGCCGTCTGAGGTGGTGGTTGTAATCAGCCAGAAGTGCCCCTCCTTGTCCCTACTCTGTCGTCATACACACATCTTGCTACTTCTAGGAGTCGTCCTAATTCACCACCATTTGTGTAAGTTGGGTGTGACATTACAGCTTGGTTTGAATGTGACATTTCAGTTGTTTGTCCTTTTGTGCACCTTTCTGCATTTGGTGTGTACTGCTTTGCATTAAGTGGAACCTTGCTGCGTTGTTGAAGGGCCTCAGTACTAGACGAGTCTGTTGTCTCAGATGGCTGCATCCTGTGTTCATTTCTCTGTGTGTCTGCTGTTTGCTTTAATGTTGTTTTGGTGGACAGAGTCCTAAAGATATGAACTCAGACAAACGTGTCTCATTAAACTGTTTCTCTGTGGATGCAATCTCTCAAGTATGTTAACAGTTTGTTTTGTTACCTAATGTTTCAACTGTGTCATTGAGTTGGTCTGGGCAGTGGTGTTGCTACACTGTAGTGTGTGTTGTGTTCCAACAAAGTAACATGCTTTGTAGAGGCAGCATTTGTGGACATAACACATGACAGATGAGAGTATAATCTGTTGTGTACCTGTAGTTACTCAGTATGAGTCGTGTGTCAGTGGTGAATGTAATGGAACGTCACCTGTTGATTAACTCACCTGGATGTGTTGTGTCCCCCTACCCCCCACTTGCCACCCCCCAACCCCCCACCCCCACCCCCTGTCTAGTGTGTTTCCTCTGTGTGTTTCCTCGGTGGTGTTTTGCTTCAGCCAATGTTTCCTGCTTTTACTGTGCACAAAGTACATTTGTTGTTTTCCACTTTTTCCTTGAAATTCTAGGCAAGACTGGTGTCAGTACATTGCTGGACCTTGCGTTCTATTTTATTTTCCTCTCGTATATGTCCTTGGCTGCAGTCTCCGCCAACACACGTATGGATTAGGAATACAGATACTGCAAAGTATGGCAACATGTTGTGTAGTGATATGACCTGTCAGACACGTACTGGCTCGCATTCTCATCACCCCTCTCTCTAATTCTCTCTCTCTGTCTGTCTCTCTCTCTCTGACTCTCTCTCTCTCAATACAGGAAAATTCACACAGTTATTGTTAACCCTATATGTCATATTTGATGACCTATAAATTCTTTTTTGAAATATATATCAAAAGTGTTATTAATTGGCCACCATAAGAAGTAATTGATATTCTACTGACCAAATACAGAAATGTCAACATTCCAGAATTAACAGATAATATGGGGGAAATATCTTAAGACCAACAAAACATACATTTTTATTTTGACTATTTTCCTTTTATGTGCTATATTTGAGAATGCCACATACAAACTTCCCTTCAGTTTTATTGTATTGTACTTCTAGAAAAATTCTGTAATTGTATTTACATAATGGGATTGTATAAGTTTCTCTTTTTCACGTACATTTTATTATGTACAATTGAAGTTTTCCTGTGTTCTCTGTACTGACAGACACCTGAGTTATGACGAAGACGCGATGTATGGGACAGTACTGCCCCGAGTGGTGAGTGCGGGAACTGTTACGCGTCGCGCCGTGGAGTCCACTTGGATGACAGCCAGCAACGCTTATGTACGTACTTTGTCCCAGGCTGATTTAAGACAAAATAGACTGGCAAGATCTGTTATAAATTCTATATCAGATCAACAAATTGACAGCCAACATTTTGTTACATGCCAGATAAATGAGATAACATGAGTTGTTATTTGACATGCAGCCTAGACATTGTTGGACATAAAGTAAGAAATAATGACTGGTCCCTGTCTGCAGCCTGACCGCATTGGCAGTGAGTTGAAGGCGATGGTGCAGACTCCTCCAGGGTATCACTTCGTGGGGGCGGACGTCGACTCCCAGGAACTCTGGATAGCTGCTCTCCTCGGCGACAGTCAATTTGCCAACGTTCACGGCAAGTTGGAAGTTGTTAATTATAAACTAACTTAAGTTGTCTGTCTCAGTTCTGTCGTTGTTGCAGTCCTTCCTACTTGTTCAGAACATGTCTGATCCATCTTCATCAACTCATGCTTAATATGTCAGTGTCTGTGTTGACTGGCAGGGATAATGTCAGTATGTATTGAAAATGTTACACAGTTTGGAATATAGGTGGATATTATATATTGTTCAAAGTGAGTAAAGATCAGATGTTCTTATACATGAGTTAAATACGCTCCAATTCACCACGGTATGTGTAGCCATTTAGCTAAAATTTTAAAATGTACATTTTCTTTAGAAATCAAGTATCTAGTGGTATGGCTATTTTTGGGGATACTGTCTTCTGAATCAATATGTGCGTACAGCCATTCAGAGGATGAATATTTTACCAGTCATAAAAAATTATGAAAAAGGTACATTTGGTAGGTAGGAAAGTCATTGAAAATGCATCAGGTTCTTTATTGGAGTGAAGTATGTATGAAGTCTGTAGTAAGTCATGTATGTGGACCATGTTGTAGGATGTACAGCGTTCGGTTGGATGACCTTGCAGGGCAGCAAGGTCGAAGGAACTGACCTTCACAGCAAGACTGCTGCCCTTGTGGGAATCTCTCGGGATCAGGCCAAGGTCATGTCACAAGTTCATTTTCTTGGCTAGCACAGGTCGTGTATGTTTATAAAATAGAAAAATGTCTGAAATTCACAAAGTACTAAATATGTGTAACATGGCTTATCGTTCGTCACTGTTTATTAAAGAGAAATAAACTATATCAGTGGTGCCACCTACCAAGTGGAAAATGTATTAATGCACATTGACTCTTGTGTGATGGTTAAAGTTTATGCTGTGTCACAACAGCAGAGTCGGACGGCTGTTGATTGGCAGCCATTTTGGATTTGGATTAAATTGGAACAATTATGGAACACATGATTACATAATGGAACACGTAGTGATTACATTGTGGTACATGTAGTGATTACATAATGGAACACATAATGATTACATGATGGAACATGTAGTTAAAAAACTAAATTAAACAGATCTTCAATCCTTTACACATTCAATCCATTTGAACTTAGTTGTAATTTTGACATGTTTGAATTCCACAGATCTTCAATTACGGCCGTATCTACGGCGCGGGAAAGTTGTTTGCGGAGCGTCTACTTATGCAGTTTAACCATCGACTCACCAAGGACGACGCGAAGCGGAAGGCAGAAGCCATGTACCAGGCCACCAAAGGGAAGAGGGTGAGGTCAGTGGGAACATGGCTGGACACAAGCTGTATAGGTAGAACATGGCTGGACACAAGCTGTATAGGTAGAACATGGCTGGACACAAGCTGTATAGGTAGAACATGGCTGGACACAAGCTGTATAGGTAGAACATGGCTGGACACAAGCTGCATAGGTAGAACATGGCTGGACACAAGCTGTATAGGTAGAACATGTCAATGGTGTAACCACACATTTGAACTAAGTACAGTCACCTGAGCACTGATGTATCACTTTTCTTCTTCTCTCTGCCTGTTTGTTGGTCGTTGGTGTGGCTGGTAATTGGCCCCAACTCCATCCAAGTGTTTTCATCTCGCGTCCCACTCATCTTCTCCACGTCTCCTTTGGTCTCCCGTTGGTTTCTTGCCCCCAGGAGTCCAGCACATGGCTACTCTCAGAATGGACGTGTCCAATCCATCTCCATCTGCGGTGTTTAACCTCGACACAGATGGGCTGCATGCTTGTTCTTCTGTGTAGTTTCTTGTTCTAATTTTGTTGTGCCAGCAGCTGGGTCCAGTGATTGTTTGCAGAGTGTTTTGTTTAGTCAGAGTTACAAAATCTGTGGTTTTGATATGCATAAATATTATGCATGGCATGCGCCCTTCCTGAAACTGGTCCAGATGTTTTGATGAGGTGCTGCCTGTTGGTAATCACAAACTTGTACATTTGATAAAAAGATGTCACTTGCAAGCAGTGCCACACTGAAATACCATCAGTTCAGTTACTTTTCCATTTTCATATTCAGACGCCGACGGAAAATGGCAGACATTGATGAAGAATCAGACGAAGTGACCTTCACCTTTAGTCAGTGGCAAGGAGGAAGGTTCGTTGATTTGTTATTTTATCACAACAACATTGAAACATTAATATTCTGGTTATTATCCATGTATTAAGCAAAATTGAATAAGGCCACATTATAAATCACTGGCTTGGTGAAACATCAGGAACAGTCAATCACCTTTGGTAGGTCATAGTCATATATTATCAGTCGTACAATGCAGTTCATTTTCAGGCTCAAATCTAATCAACCTGTGGAACAGACACTGTCATTGCTGACGTCTAGTTTTTGTGGAATTTAAAAACAAAATTCTAGCCAATAGTTTACAATATGAAAACAAACTTTTCGTATTACTGATACATTTAAAAATTCTCAGTCTGTTTCTGTCTATGACGTGTAAGAACTGTTTCAGTGAGTCGTACATGTTCAACAAGTTGGAGGAGATAGCTCGCAGTGAGGAGCCAAGAACTCCTGTCCTGGGAGGTATGATCAGTAAGGCTCTGGAACCACGCAATGTCAACGCAGACGTAAGTGATACAAGGTGTGTGTGTGTGTGTGTGTGTGTGTGTGTGTGTGTGTGTGTGTGTGTGTGTGTGTGTGTGTGTGTGTGTGTGTGTGTGTGTGTGAGTGAGTATATGTGAATGTGCGTGTGTGTGTTTGTGTGTGTGTGTGTGAATATATGTGAGTGTGTGTGCACGTGTGTTTGTGTGTGCACGTGTGTGTGTGTTTGTGTATGTGAGTGTGCGTGTGTGTATGTGTGTGAGTGTATGTGTGTGAATGTGTGTACGGATGCATGTGTCAAACGTTGTGGTGTATGTGTGTTTGACTGACTATAAGTGTGTATACAAGAGTGTGTCACATGATACAATAAACCTTCCACTGACACATGAAGAAATAAACAATCGGAGGGAATTGGAAATAACAGTTTCAAAACATTTCGAGAAGAAAACTGGACAATCAGTCCAAAACTATACATTACAATCTGAAGTTATTACCAACTATACGGAATTTGTAAATAAAATTATCTAGATGTGTAAGAAGATGTGTTAACTAAACCTTGCGTGTGTAAATGAATGTGTATCTTAATACTTAATTAATTTGCACCACATCGCTCACAGCAGTCACTCATTGGCCACTGAACCCGTTGCCATGGTTACAGTTCATGACGAGTCGCATTAACTGGGTGGTCCAGAGTTCAGCGGTGGACTACCTCCACCTGATGTTGGTCTGCATGCGGTGGCTCTTCGAAGAGTTCCACATCGACGGTCGCTTCTGCATCAGCATCCACGACGAGGTGCACTACCTCGTGAGGAGCGAGGACCGCTACCGTGCTGCCCTCGCCCTGCAGATCACGAACCTACTCACTCGGTCGATGTTTTCATACAAGCTCGGCATGAGGGACCTGCCACAGGTGGGTGGTTACTGGGGGTGTTTATCGGGGGTGTTTACTGGGGGTGTTTACTGGGGGTGTTTACTGGGGGTGTTTACTGGGTTGTTTACTGGGGGTGTTTACTGGGGGTTGATTAATGGGGGTGTTTACTGGGAGGGGGGGTCTTTACCAGGGGGGTTACTGGTGGGATTGACTGGGAATTGTTTACTGGGGGTTGTTTATTGGGGGGTGTTTACTGGGGGGTGTTTACTGGCAGATTTCAAGTCTGTCATGCCAACATTGACTTTTCAAACAATCTCCATAAAAGGGCTCATTACATGGAATAGTGGAATTAGGAGACACCCTCCCATTCCTGGTGTTTACTGACAGAGTTCAACGAGCACACATGCACACACACACACACCTACACACACCTACACACACCACACACCACACACCACACCACCACACCACCACCACACACCACACACCACACACCACACACCACACACCACACACCACACACCACACACCACACACACAAATAGACACATGGCCATTGCATGCACACACAGTCACATGCATACACATATACATAACACACACAATTACAAACATCGAGACACAGATACAGTCACACATACACACACAGACACCAATACATATACTACACACATCACATACAGACACACTTACTACAAACACAAAAAACAACCACACACACACGCATGCACACACACACACCACCCCCCTCTAGCTGTGTTATTGTGACGTAGTCGTGTTATGTTTCAGTCTGTGGCCTTCTTCAGTTGTGTAGACGTAGACACGTGTCTGCGCAAGGAGGTCACCATGGACTGTGTGACCCCGTCCAACCCTCGCGGCCTCCACCGCGGCTACGGCCTCCCACCAGGTGTCTCCACCATCTCAGACAGCGCAAAACTGTCCAAATAATAGCGAATAAGTTATAAAATTCACGACTTATTAAATACACTTAATTAAACTGTGTGACTGTTTACATCTATCTGTGAATATATACTATATATATATATATATATATATATATATATATATATATATATATATATATATATATATATATATATATTAATACAGCTGTATATACTATATTAGTATAACTAAAAATGGCTGCATATAAGTAATTATTTCTTATATTAATGCAACTATATAATATATTTTAGTTTAGTATATGTCATTATTATTTTCATAAATACAAATTTACATATAACATTTCTCAGCATATTCAGAGCTTTATTTAATTTTAGAAATTAATTTATCTGTTATATAAATATATACCATATTAGTATTACTAATAACACTAACATATAGGTAATCGTTTCTACTATTAATCTAATTATATGCTATATTTTAGCCTAGTATATATGATTATTATGTATTAAAATAATAATAGAATTTACACATAATATTTATGAGCATACGCAGAGCTTTATTTCACTTGAGAAGGTTCTGTAATATTGTTGTTGTTGTTGTTGCCAGAGAAGGTTATGTAATGTTGTTGTTGTTGTTGTTGTCAGGTGAAGCGCTGAACATTTACCAGATTCTGGAGAAGACCAACAAGTCTCTGAAGGCCTCGAAACAACGTCAGTCTCAGAGAAACTCGACTGAACAGAACGAAGACAATTTCCTGGATGATGACATCTTGGCAGCCATTGGCTGAACTCACTGGACATGTCTGTGACCTCTCTCAAGTGACCACCGGTCAGTCTGTCTATTGTGACCTTGACTATTGTGACCTTGACTATGTCAAGAAATTAGACAAGAAATGGCGCACAGAATTGGGTTAAAGAAGAAATGTGTGCGTGAAATGTGTTCAAGATATTTTATGTTAAATGAAAATTCTACTATGTTACATATCTTTGTGATATTACTTTTGGTTTTTATTTATTTGCAACAAAAATGATGATGATTTATAGAACATATCAGAACAGTTCTGGCATGTTAAATAGCTGTTAAGAATATCTTTGTACAAATCTGTCAACAGGTTGATGGCTAAATGGTTGTTATTAATTTTGTAGAGACAAGACTTAGTTTATACTTTGTTTCATTACTTGGATAATAATCCATATGTTATTGATATAGTGTAACAGCAGATGTTGGTATTTGTTTCATGAACATTTTGTACAAATAAAAGAACTGTTTTTCTATATAAATGGCCTTTGCAATTACCTGTCCCAATTAACCATACATTGAGAGAGAGAGACAGACAGACAGACAGACAGAGGCAGATGGACTAAGCATGGAAATTGAGGATCATAGCAGGCAGTTGAGGATCATGTCGGTTGACACTGGTTGGGGTAAAGGGCAAGGGAAGATCATGATCCCACATGGGGTAAACCGATGGATTTGTAGGGTTTATATGTTAACTCATTGGAATTTGTTCTCCTCTTGTTACCAGTGAAACATAATGTGGCTGTGAATATGTTTGCAAAATGCAATGTTTATAAATATTACAGCAGACAACTGCCCCACAGGTCCACAGAGTGTGTCCTTCTCATCTGTGCCGTCTGGTCTAACTTTAAACTCTTGGGCAGGGAAAATACTTTCTTCCCAAGATAATCCAGCATGTGAGTCAGGGAATGAGAGAGGTAGACGTTGTTTTATGGTGCATTTTCACCTGCATTTAAATTATTTCAAACACTTTCACTTGTATAATTTCAGAGATCTGCATTTAACTGTAATCATGTATATGCACACTTACATTTAAATCCTTTCAAACTTAAATGCTCTCACTTTCATTTGATGCTGAGCTTTACTGATGGGGGCCTAAGTCAGGCTAAATATTGTTTATTATATGTTTGTCAGACGTTGATAACCCAAATGGTGATCCTAGCATATAATACCAATGTTTATAGCAACACCAGACATGCCCTTTGTTGAAAGTAATTCAACCAAAATATAATGTACAACAAATATATTTTCTATCCCGATAATACAGAAGGAAATGAAATAACACACCGAATACTTTAGAACAATTGTAAATAAATTATTTTTATTTCCATAAACAATACATGCAGTTAGAGTAGAACACTCGGATATCTGAAAATGAAAGTCTCATTGCACAAAACCACATTAAAGAAACAATTGCATTCCTATGACAAGAATACATACATTGACAACACAAACATCTCACACACCCCATATGTGTTCTACCCTACCCCACTTACACACCCACCTCACCACTTACACACCACACATCAACAACCCACGCCACAAGTAAACAAACACATGCACACTGACACACTTTCAAACACATTTCATTCACTCATGCGCAAACACACCATCCATACCACTTGCACAAACACATGTACTTCATCACTCTCATCTACACAACCAGCATATCTAAATTCAATGCTAACTCCAACAAGAAATTCCAGACAGCTACGCTAAACCAGTATTAACCCTCTTCACATCCCTCGGGTGAAAACGAAAGCCGGGACCCAAGCTTTCTCGGTTGCCGCACCAACGGTGTGGAATTCGCTTCCTGCCAGTGTTACGTCACAAGGTAATATAGTTTCATTCCGCCGACACCTAAAAACCTATCTCTTTAATGCTGCCTATCCTCCTTAGCCTCCTAGCTTTTCCATCCATCCGTTGACGACTCACGCATTGCTTTCGATTATGAGATTGATTAATCCCCTGGTTTTGTCGCGCCACTGAGCTTGATTTTCGAGGATATTGGCGCAAAAGAAGTTACTATTATTATTATTATTATTATCTAACATGCACGCATGCACCAAGCATGGGTTAAACTGAATTAGTTTAATTGTCTTAAATTAATTATCTTAAATTAATTATCTTATTTTTTATTAAATTAACTTCTTTGGTAGGCATTACTTTTATATACTTTACATGAAAAATCTTGATTAACATCTATCTTGAAGCTATGAAGCTACAGTTTGTTATAAAATATCAGTAAAACACGACTTATTGTATTCGTTTCAGTGAATAAAAAGTCTCTAATCCTACTGACATCTTTGTTGATTTGCAGATTATCTCATATAAAATAGCCAAAGTTGTTGAGAACAAAGTAAAGATAGAAGAATACCAACTACATCATCCTTCATGATGTTATATTAGAGTATAGTTTTTATTTATAACTTTCTAACATATTGTATAGAAGTATTGTGAGAAACACACATTTTATGTTTTATTTCTATAATCAAACTTAAAGTGTGTAATTCATCTAGTTATGACTGGTCCGTACAGACAACACACATACCAACTCTTCCATTACAGCAAATATGTTCAACAGAAATACTGAAATCCACAACTAAATGTTGAGCTATTGCATTAACTTATTTTTAAACATATAAAAATCATTAAACACCAAGTTGCACTTGTAGAACTCTGCGGTAAAAACAATGGTTTTGTAATTTACATGTCAACACTTTTTTAATGTAATTGAGATTCGTTAGATTTAAGTTAATTGTAAATTTATTTGAACAACAGGTTGATTTATTTTTATTTATGTGTCAGGTTAATTTATTTGGGATATCTATTTAATTCATTAAACTTTTCAAATAAATAAATTTTCCCATGCCTGGCATGCATACACACACACACACACACACACACACACACACACACACCATACACACCATACACACACACAGACAAATGCACACACACTCTCACACACACATATTCCCACCTAACCAGCCCCCACACACTTCCCAGGCACCCCTCCCACACAAACACTATCATACCCCACCCCTCCCACACAAACACTATCACACCCCTCCCACACAAACACTATCACACCCCACCCCACCCACACAAACACTATCACACACCCCACCCCTCCCACACAAACACTATCACACACCCCACCCCTCCCACACAAACACTATCACACACCCCACCCCACCCACACAAACACTATCACACCCCACCCTCCCACATAAACACTATCACACACCCCACCCATCCCACACAAACACTATCACACACCCCACCCATCCCACACAAACACTATCACACACCCCACCCCACCCACACAAACACTATCACACACCCCTCCCACACAAACACTATTACACCCCACCCTCCCACATAAACACTATCACACACCCCACCCATCCCACACAAACACTATCACACACCCCACCCATCCCACACAAACACTATCACACACCCCACCCCACCCACACAAACACTATCACACACCCCTCCCACACAAACACTATTACACCCCACCCATCCCACACAAACACTATCACACACCCCACCCCTCCCACACAAACACTATCACACACCCCACCCCTCCCACAAAAAAAACACTATCACACTCCACCCCTCCCACACAAACACTATTACACCCCACCCCTCCCACACAAACACTATCACACCCCACCCCTCCCACACAAACACTATCACACCCCACCGCTCCCACACAAACACTATTACACCCCACCCCTCACACACAAACACTATCACACCCCACCCCTCCCACACAAACACTATCACACCCCACCCCTCCCACACAAACACTATCACACCCCACCCCTCCCACACAAACACTATCACACCCCACCCTCCCACATCACACCCCACCCTCACACACACACACACACACACACACACACACACACACACACACACACACACACACCATACACACACACAGACAAATGCACACACACTCTCACACACACATATTCCCACCTAACCAGCCCCCACACACTTCCCAGGCACCCCTCCCACACAAACACTATCATACCCCACCCCTCCCACACAAACACTATCACACCCCTCCCACACAAACACTATCACACCCCACCCCACCCACACAAACACTATCACACACCCCACCCCTCCCACACAAACACTATCACACACCCCACCCCTCCCACACAAACACTATCACACACCCCACCCCACCCACACAAACACTATCACACCCCACCCTCCCACATAAACACTATCACACACCCCACCCATCCCACACAAACACTATCACACACCCCACCCATCCCACACAAACACTATCACACACCCCACCCCACCCACACAAACACTATCACACACCCCTCCCACACAAACACTATTACACCCCACCCTCCCACATAAACACTATCACACACCCCACCCATCCCACACAAACACTATCACACACCCCACCCATCCCACACAAACACTATCACACACCCCACCCCACCCACACAAACACTATCACACACCCCTCCCACACAAACACTATTACACCCCACCCATCCCACACAACACTATCACACACCCCACCCCTCCCACACAAACACTATCACACACCCCACCCCACCCACACAAACACTATCACACACCCCACCCATCCCACACAAACACTACCACACTCCACCCCTCCCACACAAACACTATTACACCCCACCCCTCCCACACAAACACTATCACACCCCACCCCTCCCACACAAACACTATCACACCCCACCCCTCCCACACAAACACTATTACACCCCACCCCTCCCACACAAACACTATCACACCCCACCCATCCCACACAAACACTATCACACCCCACCCCTCCCACACAAACACTATCACACCCCACCCCTCCCACACAAACACTATCACACCCCACCCTCCCACACCCTCACCCCTTCTCCCACAAGCACCTACCCCCACATACCTACAATCCAACACATTGCCCCATGTTCTGTTTGGGGCTTGAACCAAAACCTTAGAAAGAAAACACGTCTTGTGACCCAAACAGCTACACACAACATGACTGCCTTGGACACTGACTTAGTGTCTGACTGGTGTTACACTGTGTCATAGTGACTGACTGGTGTCACGCTGTGTCCCAGTGACTGACTGGTGTCACACTGTGTCATAGTGACTGACTGGTGTCACACTATCATATAGTGTCTGACTGGTGTCACACTGTGTCATAGTGACTGACTGGTGTCACACTGTGTCCCAGTGACTGACTGGTGTCACACTGTGTCATAGTGACTGACTGGTGTCACACTATCATATAGTGTCTGACTGGTGTCACACTGTGTCATAGTGACTGACTGGTGTCACACTGTCATAGTGTCTGACTGGTGTCACACTGTGTCCCAGTGACTGACTGGTGTCACACTGTGTCATAGTGACTGACTGGTGTCACACTATCATATAGTGTCTGACTGGTGTCACACTTTGTCATAAAGTGACTAACTGGTGTCACAATGTGTCAAACAGTGATTGGCTGGTGTCACTCTGTGTCATGAAGTGACTAACTGGTGTCACACTGTGTCAAACAGTGATTGACTGGTGTCACACTGTGTCATAAAGTGACTGACTGGTGTCACACTGTGTCATATGTCTGACTTATGTCACACTGTGTCATAGTGTCTGACTGGTGTCACACTGTCATACAGTGACTGACTAGTGTCACACTGTGTCATAGTGACTGACTGGTGTCACATTGTGTCATAGTGACTGACTGGTGTCACACTGTGTCATAGTGTCTGACTGGTGTCACACTGTGTCATAGTGACTGACTGGTGTCACACTGTGTCATACAGTGAATGACTGGTGTCACACTCTGTCATACAGTGACTGACTGGTGTCACACTGTGTCATACAGTGAATGACTGGTGTCACACTCTGTCATACAGTGACTGACTGGTGTCACACTGTGTCATAGTGTCTGACTGGTGTCACACTGTGTCATAGTGTCTGACTGGTGTCACACTGTGTCATAGTGTCTGACTGGTGTCACACTGTGTAGACACTAGAACTGACTCCAAACATCAAAACAAACACTGACATTCTCAACCAAGTCAGTTCACCATTTCAAGAAAATGTGACAAATTTCACCAAACAATGGACTACCTATGTGTGAGCACTCAAACCTCAGGTGTGATGTTTTCTCTACTACAAACTACGACTACGACAGGCTAGCTCAAAGTGTTACATAACTTTGATGAAACAAATTCATCAACCAACAACAATTCAGCAAAAGATAAAAGCAATTACACAACAAGTTCACAGTCCATCTACACAATAACATGTGGCTCCATAGTCCACTCTACAAAGTAACATGTGGCTCCATAGTCCACTCTACACAGTAACATGTGGCTCCACAGTCCACTCTACACAGTAACATGTGGCTCCATAGTCCACTCTACACAGTAACATGTGGCTCCACAGTCCACTCTACACAGTAACATGTGGCTCCATAGTCCACTCTACACAGTAACATGTGGCTCCACAGTCCACTCTACACAGTAACATGTGGCTCCATAGTCCACTCTACACAGTAACATGTGGCTCCACAGTCCACTCTACACAGTAACATGTGGCTCCATAGTCCACTCTACACAGTAACATGTGGCTCCATAGTCCACTCTACACAGTAACATGTGGCTCCACAGTCCACTCTACACAGTAACATGTGGCTCCATAGTCCACTCTACACAGTAACATGTGGCTCCATAGTCCACTCTACACAGTAACATGTGGCTCCACAGTCCACTCTACACAGTAACATGTGGCTCCATAGTCCACTCTACACAGTAACATGTGGCTCCATACTCCACTCTACACAGTAACATGTGGCTCCATAGTCCACTCTACACAGTAACATGTGGCTCCATAGTCCACTCTACACAGTAACATGTGGCTCCATAGTCCACTCTACACAGTAACATGTGGCTCCATAGTCCACTCTACACAGTAACATGTGGCTCCACAGCCCACTCTACACAGTAACATGTGGCTCCATAGTCCACTCTACACAGTAACATGTGGCTCCACAGTCCACTCTACACAGTAACATGTGGCTCCATACTCCACTCTATACAGTAACATGTGGCTCCACAGTCCACTCTACACAGGAACATGTGGCTCCACAGTCCACTCTACACAGTAACATGTGACTCCACAGTCCACTCTACACAGTAACATGTGGCTCCACAGTCCACTCTACACAGTAACATGTGGCTCCACAGTCCACCCTTCACAGTAACATGTGGCTCCATAGTGCACTCTACACAGTAACATGTGGCTCCACAGTCCACTCTACACAGTAACATGTGGCGCCATAGTCCACTCTACACAGTAACATGTGGCTCCACAGTCCACTCTACACAGTAACATGTGGCTCCACAGTCCACTCTACACAGTAACATGTGACTCCACAGTCCACTCTACACAGTAACATGTGGCTCCACAGTCCACTCTACACAGTAACATGTGGCTCCACAGTCCACTCTACACAGTAACATGTGGCTCCACAGTCCACTCTACACAGTAACATGTGGCTCCACAGTCCACTCTACACAGTAACATGTGGCTCCACAGTCCACTCTACACAGTAACATGTGGCTCCACAGTCCACTCTACACAGTAACATGTGGCTCCACAGTCCACTCTACACAGTAACATGTGGCTCCACAGTCCACTCTACACAGTAACATGTGACTCCACAGTCCACTCTACACAGTAACATGTGGCTCCACAGTCCACTCTACACAGTAACATGTGGCTCCACAGTCCACTCTACACAGTAACATGTGGCTCCACAGTCCACTCTACACAGTAACATGTGGCTCCCCAGTCCACTCTACACAGTAACATGTGGCTCCACAGTCCACTCTACACAGTAACATGTGGCTCCATAGTCCACTCTACACAGTAACATGTGGCTCCATAGTCCACTCTACACAGTAACATGTGGCTCCATAGTCCACTCTACACAGTAACATGTGGCTCCATAGTCCACTCTACACAGTAACATGTGGCTCCACAGTCCACTCTACACAGTAATATGTGGCTCCATAGTCCACTCTACACAGTAATATGTGGCTCCATAGTCCACTCTACACAGTAACATGTGGCTCCATAGTCCACTCTACACAGTAACATGTGGCTCCATAGTCCACTCTACACAGTAATATGTGGCTCCATAGTCCACTCTACACAGTAACATGTGGCTCCATAGTCCACTCTATACAGTAACATGTGACTCCATAGTCCAGTCTACACAGTAATATGTGGCTCCATAGTCCACTCTACACAGTAATATGTGGCTCCACAGTCCACTCTACACAGTAACATGTGGCTCCATACTCCACTCTACACAGTAACATGTGGCTCCATAGTCCACTCTACACAGTAACATGTGGCTCCATAGTCCACTCTACACAGTAACATGTGGCTCCATAGTCCACTCTACACAGTAACATGTGGCTCCATCGTCCACTCTACACAGTAACATGTGGCTCCACAGCCCACTCTACACAGTAACATGTGGCTCCATAGTCCACTCTACACAGTAACATGTGGCTCCACAGTCCACTCTACACAGTAACATGTGGCTCCATACTCCACTCTATACAGTAACATGTGGCTCCATAGTCCACTCTACACAGGAACATGTGGCTCCATAGTCCACTCTACACAGTAACATGTGGCTCCATAGTCCACTCTACACAGTAACATGTGGCTCCATAGTCCACTCTACACAGTAACATGTGGCTCCACAGTCCACCCTTCACAGTAACATGTGGCTCCATAGTGCACTCTACACAGTAACATGTGGCTCCACAGTCCACTCTACACAGTAACATGTGGCGCCATAGTCCACTCTACACAGTAACATGTGGCTCCACAGTCCACTCTACACAGTAACATGTGGCTCCACAGTCCACTCTACACAGTAACATGTGACTCCACAGTCCACTCTACACAGTAACATGTGGCTCCACAGTCCACTCTACACAGTAACATGTGGCTCCACAGTCCACTCTACACAGTAACATGTGGCTCCACAGTCCACTCTACACAGTAACATGTGGCTCCACAGTCCACTCTACACAGTAACATGTGGCTCCATAGTCCACTCTACACAGTAACATGTGGCTCCATAGTCCACTCTACACAGTAACATGTGGCTCCACAGTCCACTCTACACAGTAATATGTGGCTCCATAGTCCACTCTACACAGTAATATGTGGCTCCACAGTCCACTCTACACAGTAACATGTGGCTCCATAGTCCACTCTACACAGTAATATGTGGCTCCACAGTCCACTCTACACAGTAATATGTGGCTCCATAGTCCACTCTACACAGTAATATGTGGCTCCACAGTCCACTCTACACAGTAATATGTGGCTCCATAGTCCACTCTACACAGTAATATGTGGCTCCACAGTCCACTCTACACAGTAACATGTGGCTCCATAGTCCACTCTACACAGTAATATGTGGCTCCACAGTCCACTCTACACAGTAACATGTGGCTCCATAGTCCACTCTACACAGTAATATGTGGCTCCACAGTCCACTCTACACAGTAACATGTGGCTCCATAGTCCACTCTACACAGTAACATGTGGCTCCACAGTCCACTCTACACAGTAACATGTGGCTCCACAGTCAATTTCTGTGGGAGACATCCAAGAACTACAGCCAATTAATTTGACAATATCAACTCAAGTAGCAATCTTTCATTAAACTGAATGCACAAATTACACATGACTTAACCAAGTGCCACTCGGCTGGTGGCAATATCAACCACCGTCACTGAGAAAGACAAGAACTGTGGCCGGGTGAAGTGACCACTGGAAGGATGACCACAACAAGAGGTGAGTGGGCACTAGAGTGATGCACTTACACAGAGGGTTGCCGTGAGAGGGTTACAGAAGTGTGGGCCAGTGTCAACTAGAGAGTGACATGAGGACACGTGTGGAAATGAGTGAATTGATGTCAACATCAGACATCAGAGATGACCACACTGAAGGTATGATGGTTGTTCAGTGGCACCTTCAATGATGTTGGCCAGTCCGACCACACATCATCCACAGGATCGTATACTTCGATTGCTGCTGTCTTCTTCCAATCCCCACCACCATGCCCTGACACCAGCACCCCGCCCTGCCACACGACAGCCGGGGCATTGGCATGTGCCAGGCGGGGCCCACTCAGCTCCGTGCACCTGTCCTCAGCCGGAGCATACCGGAGACAGGACCGATAGACGCCTCCCACCACGTACACATAGGACCCCAGGCTGACAGCAGCACCGAGGTCACATACCTTGGGGGTGGCCACCAGGGTGAGCCACTGGCCTGATGTAGAGTCGTAGGCCTGTGTGCATGATAAGTCTTTATCATCAGCATCACGGCCACCAAACACATACACCCTGTGGCCGTGGCTGGTGGCTGCGGGGTCAAACACTGGGTGGGGCAGGTCAGACAGGGGTGACCACTGATGCCGCTTCAGGTGAAACCTCTCCACCGACCCAGTCACCTTCTTATTGCTATCCCGCCCACCGACCACATACACCTGGTCCTCCAGGACGACACTTCGGTGGTAGCGGCAAGCAGTAGTCAACGGTGCTAACTTGGTCCAT
>OZ024866.1:577958-597958 GCA_964017155.1 Oasisia sp. SBJ-2009 | reverse complement strand
GGAGAGAACCAACCTAAATGTTAAATCATGTTAACTGATCTGTCTTCGCACCTGAAACATCAGAGGTTACTGGTTGTCTCATGAACACATTTGAGACGATAGCCAGAGAGGATTGGGACAGGAAAGCAGAGTGGAACATTGGAGAAGAGCCTTAAGAATATGTGGCTACCGTCCTGGGCCTAGAGAAAGATCACAGATAACAAGACAGGAACAAATACCAAGAGAAGTCAAAGGACAGAAACTACACGACTCAAGTAGTTACCCCGTATGTGGAGGGGTCCTGGAGAGGGCATATAGAGTGCTGAAACCACCCCAAACCACCCTCAGTCTGCTGGTTCATCCAAAGGAGCAAGAACAGGGTGACCTGGTGTGACATGTACACTGCAAGAACTGAGGCACTGAGTGTGGTGGAGACAGGGAGAGACAGGGTGACCTGGTGTGACATGTACACTGCAAGAACTGAGGCACTGAGTGTGGTGGAGAGACAAGAAGAACTAGAACTTGACCGGAGGAACACAGAAAGGATGTAGACAATCAGAAGAACAAGAATTACACAAGAAGCTAGGAATCAGTGAATGGAGAGGAATGATATTTATCAGTGTCCCTAGTTAATGTTGGATTCTTTCCACATCAATACATAAATCAACATCTGCATCAGGTATTAATATATTATATTATTAATGTCACTCTTGGGTCATGTGACGACAACAAACATATCCTAACAATTCAACAGAATCCACTTTACATTTGAAAAACATGTCTGCAATAACATAACAAAAAGAAAACTGGACAAAACCTTTTACTTTGAGATCCAATATGTAATATGAGTAAACAGTTAACCCATTTTTAGTAGAGATTTAAGTCAATGCTTCTAGCAAAGGTTGACTTTGGCCATAATGTCTCGTTGCTCTTGTAAATTGTCCTGGCCACTCACTGGGTCAACATGTTCAATGTCGTTTGTTGACAAAGAAGGTCAAAACATCAGTGCAGAAACTGTGCATAATCCCACTTTGATTTTTGAAACCAGTTGAATATATTCCTGAACTACCCCTGGTAGTATTAATTTGTCTGGTGATTTAACCAAAATACCAACGGTTATCAAGACTTGTGACAATCTCACTAGCTTCAAACGTCTACTGAAGACACATTTCTTTCGTATTGCATATTAGTGTAATTCGACATGAACTTAATTTTTACTAGATTATTTGGTACTATTATCAATAGATAATTATACACTTATTTATTGGCATTATTGTTGCGTAATTATGATTTTTTTTAACAGTTTTATCATACTAAACTATTGATTACTAATAACAATTATACATATACCATCATTTATCAGTATCATTGTAATGTAATTATACACTAGACCAATTATTATGTATTTTTATGACTAATACGTAATTTATTTATTTATAGGTGCTACGCTATTTAATACCGTATTAGTTTTATATATTTATATACCTGTATATATATTTTTAATTTTTAAACAGTAGTATTTTTCTCATTGACATTGCATACGTCTCTGGTAAAAGAACTTGGTATATATATTCACTCATATTACATATTGGATGTCAAAGAACCTGATTCCCAACAAGAGTCAAGACCAGTTAAAAAAGCAGCTTTGATTTTCGGCAGTTCTGTGTATTTAATTTTAAACTATGAGAAGATACACAAAAACCTACCTTTTATTTCTCCCATTTCTGGGCATGACGTTTTCAATGAGAGCTTGTCAAATTCTGAAAAAATGTAGTGTGCATGTCAATATTCCATGGTCATGAACAGGAGGAACATAAGGAAATGAAGAACTGTCCTTATTTAGGGAGCCATAGGGAGCATTCATTAAACCAACAGAAGCATAACAGGACAACTTGCTGATCTCTATATATTATATCACTTCTTTATATCTGATAACTTGACAATTAGTAGTATATTAAAAAACACAAATCATATTTAGTCATCTAAATGTACTTAGTGTTATCAAGTCACGGAGATTGCTCCTTAGTATCTGATACAGAAACTTTATACCAGAGTAAACTGTTTCAGTCTGTCATGGAAATGGTCCCTTACTGGGACATATACTGTACACAAGACTGAACGGTCCCTTCTATCAGGGACATAAGTTGTACATGAGACGGAATGGTCCCTTTATCTAGGACAGAAGTTGTACATGAGAATAAATTTAGGACAAATAATGACACTCACGGTCTTGAACTGTTTTCACAACGTCGTTCAAGTCGAGGGCCTGTAGAGCTGCGATCAGTTCGTTGATGGGGTTGGGATGGGTGGTGATCTCCCGCCATTTCACAAGAACCTCAAAGTTCCGGCGAAACACACTGTCCTTAAAGTCCCCCTCGATATGTAGCACCATGGCGCGAGTTAGGTTCAGAAGCATCCCTAAATCAAAGTATACGTTTCCCAGCGATTTGGCAATCAAGGTCAAGCCCTTGTCCGTCAAGACATCTGCAAGAAAACACCACCAACATCACACCACTGTCATGTGTCATACACAACATCACACCACTGTTGTGTGTCATACACAATATCACACCACTGTCGTGTGTCATACACAATATCACACCACTGTCGTGTGTCATATACAACATCACACCACTGTCATGTGTCATATACAATATCACACCACTGCCGTGTGTCATACACAACATCACACCACTGTCGTGTGTCATACACAACATCACACCCCTGTCATGTGTCATACACAACATTACACACCTGTCATGTGTCATACATCATAGACATAACAGACAAGTCCACGTTTGATCATTTAAAACAACGATCATTTAAACGATCATTTTAATTAGTTTCTATATCAACTACATTATTAGCACTTTGCACATGCTCATCTAACAGCAGATTGACAGGATGTTGACATCATGTAGGGGAAGTAGGGGCATGTCCGCATACTTTTTTAACAAGATTTAACAAGATTGCCACCTAGAGAATCAACTCTAGATGGCAGGTGGACAAGGAAGCCGTTTGGCTTATCGAGAGTCCAACCTATCTATCTAAGTATACCCTGCCCGTCTTAGGTATATGTCAATTTTATTTTTAAACATATTAACACTTCTAGCACCTACACAATCAGCTGATAATTTGTTCCATTCGTTTACTATTCTTTGGGAAAATGAAAATTTTCTAATATCTAGTCTACACTGCTTCTTTGCTAATGCAACTCCATGTCCTCTAGTCCTTCTCTCTTCCTTGACCGTGAAAAAAATATTTCTGTCAATATTTTCATACCCATTCAATATTTTAAAAACCTCAATCTGATCTCCTCTCAATCTTCTGGTTTCTAGTGTTGTTAGACCACATTCTTTTAGACGCATTTCATAACTAATATTCCTGAGTTTTGGTATCATTTTTGTTGCTCTCCTTTGTACTCTTTCTAGCATATCAATATCCTTCTTGCGATATGGCCTCCATGCTTGTATACAATATTCTAAATGAGGCCTAACTATTGTTTTATAAAGCGGTATTATTAGTTCTTTTTCTTTGTATACTATATTTCGCCTAATTAATCCAAGAATTTGGTTTGCCTTCGCTGCTGCAATTCCACACTGCTCTGATACCTTCATGTCAGCACTAATGGTTAAACCTAAGTCCTTTTACTTTACAGTAGTATTTAGTACAGTACCACCCATTGTATATTGTGCATTTTCATTCCCATGTCCTGTGTGGAGGCACTTACACTTTCCAAAGTTAAACAGCATTTGCCATTTCTCAGACCATTCTATCAACTTATTTAGATCATCTTGTAAATGCTGTCTATCTGCATCACTTTTTATTTTCCTAAACACTTTTGTGTCGTCCGCAAACTTCAACACCTTGCTTGTTATGTCATCATCCAAATCATTGATATATATTAAGAATAAAATAGGTCCCAATACTGATCCTTGCGGTACTCCACTCAAAACAGATTTCCAATTTGAAACCTCCCCATCAACTACTACTCTTTGTCTTCTATCAATAAGCCATTTTTCTATCCAGTTAATCATACTATTTCCTATGCCATGGGCCTTTAGTTTAAGTAGTAATCTTTGGTGTGGCACTTTGTCAAAGGCTTTTTTAAAATCTAAGTTGATTATATCTACTGGTGATCCCTCATCTACCCACTTTGTGACATCTTCCAAAAAACATAACATATTTGTTAAGCATGACCTCGCTTTTAAAAACCCATGTTGAGATGTGTTTATCAATTTATTTTTAACAAGAAAATCAACCAAGTGATCTTTAATTAGTCTTTCTAATAGTTTACAAATCACCGATGTTAAACTCACTGGTCTATAGTTCTCTGACTTGCTTCTTGATCCTTTTTTAAATAATGGTATGATGTTTGCTTCTTTCCATTCTACCGGAACCACTCCTTCCTCTAATGCCAAATTGAACACTGTTGCAAGTGGTATGCTAATTTGTTCTACAATTTCCAGTAGTAATTTGGGAGGAATCCCATCCACTCCTGGTGATTTATTATCCTTCATATCTCTTATTTTCATAGCTACCATTTTTGGGGTTACAGTTAGTTGTCCTAAATAGTCACACTCTCTCCCTTCGAACTTAGTCTCTAGTACTGGTAATGTACTAATATCTTCCCTGGTAAACACCGAACTAAAGTATTCATTTAGGTTTTCTGCCATTAAGAATCCCTCCGTTATTATGTTTCCATCACTACCTTCTAGTGGCCCGACCTTATCTTGAACTTTCTGTTTACTTCGAACATACGCATAAAAACTCTTGCTGTCATGTTTTATGTTGAAAGCTATTTTTTGTTCATAGCTTCTCTTCGAATTTCTAATTTCAGCTGTAGCTTGATTAAGTGCTTCTTTATAAATGGCATAGTCTTCTTCACTTCCAGTATGTCTATATGTCTTCCACATCATTTGCTTGTACTTGATTTTTCTAATGGCTTCCTTCGATAAGTGTTTCTTCTTTGACCTTTTCCCCTGTTTTTTCAAGGGGACAAATTTGTCAACGACGCAGTCAATTTCCCTCTTTAAGATATTCCAGCATTCTGTTGCTGTCTTATTCTTCAGTGTGTTATTCCAGTCTATCTTCGCTAAATATTCCCTCATGTCCTTATATCTTCCTTTGTGAAAATTTTTCCTGTACCGTATTTTTCTGTTCCGTTCTCCTTTTACTTTGATGATAAAATGTATCTGGTTATGATCACTACATCCCAGTGGCTCACATATATTGACATTATCAACAAATTCCTTCTGTGAGCTCAAAACTATGTCCAACACGTTCTTGTCCCTGGTTGGTTCTAACACATGTTGAAAAAGGAAACTATCTTGTACTAAATTTAAAAACTCTTGATCCTCTCTCCCAGGACTCTGTAGAGATGTCCACTTTATATGCCCATGGTTAAAATCCCCCATAATAATACAGTCCCGTTTACTCACTTCTTTTATAGCGTTGTGCATTTTTTCATTCTCTTCTATGCTTATGTTTGGACTACGATAAACTAACCCAACAGTTAATGTTGAGTTTCCTGTAACTATGTTACACCAGACAGCTTCACAACAGCTGGTCTCACAGAGCTGACCATTAACTGCAATAATAATATGTATTGGTATGTGTACACTACTGACACGTGCATTACTCAAACCAAAAATACACCAGAGAACACAAATCAACGGTTTCAAGTTTTCATATATAGGTAAAGTTTAGAAAATACAGTGGCCTTGAATCATAGTCCACGTTTATTCCTCCTTGAGAGTCAAAACAAACAACGCCATGATTTTGTAACGGGGAAAGTCAAAGTTTACAACCCAACTTGTCTGAAGCCTTCTAGCTAAAACAGCATAGTCTCGTAAAGCGCAAAGTCAACTAAAAAATCAGTTTGTCGGCTGTGCGAACATGGCTTTGTATGGACTAACGTATACTGGCAAAGTTCTATATTATAGGTTATACATCATTTGTCATCTTGGTTATTTTCGTCTATGAGCAACGATCAATAAAGCTTTATGTCTTTAACGGACCTAATGATACACAACATGGAAAATATGACGTCAGCACGATTTAGTCTGTTACACATTGACGAAGCTATGAATGATATAATAAGTTTGATAATATTAAATAATTATATAATAATCATTATATATTATCTCACATCAAAGTTTTCTATAATAGTTGTGGTAAACAACTGAAGTATCTAAATATG
The DNA here is from genome assembly GCA_964017155.1 of Oasisia sp. SBJ-2009. Classification (NCBI taxonomy): domain Eukaryota; kingdom Metazoa; phylum Annelida; class Polychaeta; order Sabellida; family Siboglinidae; genus Oasisia; species Oasisia sp. SBJ-2009. The sequence continues at coordinate 591,777 of OZ024866.1, read as the reverse complement.
TATCTAAGTAGACTACATAATATTATAGGCATGCACCGACGCACGAAATACGTCTGCACAACGGGTGGGGCATGACCGCACAGGCCTGTGCGAACATGCCCCAAGCATCCAACACGTGAATAATTCTGAATTGCGCGAAAATGCTACTTATGAAAGTATCCTTTATTTCACACATCATAAAACATTAAAATGCAATTTGGAATTATGAAAGAAAATGTATATATGCAAGTCTTACAGTTAAAGTAATACACATAACCGCATATGAGTACAATTAGATCAGTGTTTACGAAAACAACATTTTATGTCATAACTTTTTACTTATTCACTTTTATCAAAAAGAATATGCAAGTGGTTGATTTGGGGGTTAGACGATGCTGCTTAGCATGATTCCACCAACCAGATGTTACGCGATGCGCAAAAAATAGGGTGTGCGGACATGCCTCAGTGTGCGGATATGCCCCTACTTCCCCTACAGTTGAGTAAATCACATGTCACTTGCTTTAATGGATGTTTGTGACTTCCATTATCAGCAGATAAATAGTTCTACAGAATCTGACAACAACACACAAGTGTCAAGAAGACGTCAACATCAAGAAACTTTAAGTCTTAAAGTGTTATGGATAATCCCGTCAGCCTTGTGGATAATCCAGTGACCCTTGTGGATAATCCAGTCAGCCTTGTGGATAATCCAATCACCCTCAGTAATAGTGCCAGTGGACATTCGGTTGTTTTGTTACAATTTTTTTCACAGCAATATATAGTCAAACTACAGTATAATTTAGTAAATATTCAGGGTTTATTTTATAGAATAAACAGACGCTGGATATGCAGAAATGTCTGAGTGAACATTGTCTTACCTTTGTCACCAGTTGGTGTCGCAGAACCACCAGCAGTAGCTGCAGAGACAACAAAAACATGGTCAGTCACAGTCAAACTACTGCTTCTTCTTTTAATAACACTTATTTATATACTGCACTTATTACCCCAATAACAAATATGTTGAATATAATATATACACTGCTGTCCAAACTGCATTTAATAACCCAAAACAGTGTTCTCAGTTTGAAAGGTGAACACACAAAATGTTTGATTTATTAATAACTACCTGAGTTACCCAGCCATGCTCCGTGGAAAAAGCAGTCAAATACTCTACAGTTTCCAAACCCTAGGTGAATTTAAAAATTCTAAATGTACGAACAATTTCAATGAGCCTGCTAGATAACAACATGTTACCCCAATAGACAGAGAGGTGGGTCCTTGGGTGTTTTCTGGGCCCACATTTGTTACACTTAGCTAGATAATCATGCATCGACAATCCCCACTCACTGAACTTTCCTCAGCTTGTATAAGGAAATGCCTTTGCTTTTTATAGTTAAGCCGACAACATGACCCATTGCCACTTTTGCCACTTGTTACTATATTATGCATATAAACAGCACAGCCCATTGTCATGTTTAACTACTTGTCAACATATTGTACATACAAATGACACTGTCATTTACCAACTACACACGGTCTCGTTCTTTCCCTCCATCAACAAAGTAAACTGCATCAGACGTCATTACCCGCCACAGTTGCACTTACATACAGCAACAGTTCGACGATGAGCAAAACATCACAAGACTGCTCAAAACACTTTGCATTTCACCTCATGGCGTACTTGTGCATTCAAATATCACATCAGTTTCTCAAAGAAGCATTAAGCCATGTTGTAATTACTACATAAATGCTGACAGACTGATGCCCACTTACACAGCCAGGTGAACTGAGGCAACTTGGAATGAACAAAATGTCTCACATTCACCCATTCTGTGTGAATATATTTCTTAACATATAGCTAAATAATTACTCCAATCTTCACTTCATATCAGCAACCTTTGAGGCTCCAAACTGCAAGACATTATTGCCATTGCAAAAGCTACTCACATTAGTTGCCAGGACCCAATGGGTGGGGCAGAACATGAAGTTATTGTCTCAGTGATAACCATTTAATTCCTTGGAGCCCCAAAACTAAACATAATTATAAACTAAGTGATGGCCCGAGAACCCTGTAATTGTAATTAACTAATCAACACTTACCCATGGTTGATGACAGCTCGTTTTTCTCTTTTGCACGATGAAGACAATGCTTGACAATACTTGACAATGCTTGACAATGCTTGACAATACTCGACAATGCTCGACAATGCTCGACAATGCTCGACAATGCTCGATAATGCTCGACAATGCTCGACAATGCTCAACAATGCTCGACAATGCTCGATAATGCTCGACAATGCTCGACAATGCTCAACAATGCTCGACAGTGCTCGACAGTGCTCGACAATGCTCGACAATGCTCGACAGTGCTCGACAGTGCTCGACAGTGCTCGACAATGCTCGACAATGCTCGACAATGCTCGACAATGCTCGACAATGCTCGACAATGCTTGACAATGCTCGACAATGCTCGACAATGCTTGACAATGCTCGACAATGCTTGACAATGCTCGACAATCCTTGACAATGCGTGACAATGCTACAAAAGAACAAAAAGATAACTTTTAAACAACTGTGGGCAAATTTTACTCGATTTAGATATTAATTAAACAGTTTGTCAGGTGCTAAGTAAAATGACTTTAACTACCTGAGGTACCCGTACTCTACTTGCTCAACTCTCTCAAGAAGCCCCTCTGCCTGTTGACAGTTTACAACAGATTACAACAGTTTACAACAGTTTACAACAGTCTACAACAGTCTACAATAGTATACAGAAGTTAACAACAGTTTACAACATTTTACAATATTTACAACAGTTTACATATCTGAGCATGCATAGAATGCTGAAATCAATCATCTAGTACAGTTTACACTACAACGTAACATGTCCACACCCTTTACGTTGCCCAAACAACAGTCAGACCAACTAGGAGGCTTCTACCAAGTGACTTACCAGCAAACCCAGCAGGAGAGTGTCAGTGGACAGCTGGCACCACCTTATACAGACACACAGCCTAGCAACGTCAACAAACAAGACACAGTGATCTGTGGGATTGTAGAAAAGTGCAGGTCCTGACTTGTCCTTTGTATAAGTCCTCACGTACAGCAGACATGCCAATTATACTTGCATAAGGAGAACGACTTTGACACACAGGTACGTGTGCACAAACGCACATACAGACAGACACGTACGCACTGTGAACACTGTGGGTCACTAGTTCCACTCACAGACACATAGGACTCGTCAAGGCTTGTCATGTACCTCCCAGACAAACTCCAATCTTTTTGCGAATTTAGAGCATGCTATGGTGGCCCCCAAAAAATTAAATCAACAGGAAAAGACCTCTCAAAGCACCCAAAGTATGCCGCATAATGATTAATTTTAGAACTTGTCCATTTGACAGTCACATGTGTTTAATAGTGAACCTATATTCTATCCTATAAACGTTTAGGTTGACATGGACTCATCAGGTCCTAGAACAAGTTCAGCTTGACTGCCCAAACGGCAAATTTGAGCAACTCTGGCAATTTGGATAAATCCAAGATGGCTACTAGTCAGATATATCACACCCCACCCCCACACACACACTATCACATCGCATCCCACCCCCACACATACACTATCAAATCCCACCCACCCCCACACATACACTATCAAATCCCACACCCCACACATACACTATCACATCCTACCCACCCCCACACATACACTATCAAATCCCACACCCCACACATACACTATCACATCCCACCCCCACACATACACTATCACATCCCACACCCCACACATACACTATCACATCCCACCCCACACATACACTATCACATCCCACCCCACACATACACTATCACATCCCACCCCCACACATACACTATCACATCCCACACCCCACACATACACTATCACATCCCACCCCCACACATACACTATCACATCCCACCCCACACATACACTATCACATCCCACCCCACACATACACTATCACATCCCACCCCCACACATACACTATCACATCCCACACCCACACATACACTATCACATCCCACCCCCACACATACACTATCACACCCCCCCCCCACACATACACTATCACATCCCACCCCACACATACACTATCACATCCCACACCCACACATACACTATCACATCCCACCCCCCACACATACACTATCACATCCCACCCCACACATACACTATCACATCCCACCCTCCACATACACTATCACATCCCACCCCACACATACACTATCACATCCCACCCCACACATACACTATCACATCCCACCCCCCACATACACTATCACATCCCACCCCACACATACACTATCACATCCCACACCCCACACATACACTATCACATCCCACCCCCCACATACACTATCACATCCCACCCCACACATACACTATCACATCCCACCCCACACATACGTTATCACATCCTCCCTTCTACCTCTCTACCTCAATCCATCCCTTCTACCTCTCTACCCCAATCCCTCCCTTCTACCTCTCTACCTCAATCCCTCCCTTCTACCTCTCTACCTCAATCCCTCCCTTCTACCTCTCTACCCCAATCCCTCCCTTCTACCTCTCTACCTCAATCCCTCCCTTCTACCTCTCTACCCCAATCCCTCCGTTCTCCCTCTCTACCTCAATCCCTTCCTTCTACCTCTCTACCTCAATCCCTCCCTTCTACCTCTCTACCTCAATCCCTCCCTTCTACCTCTCTACCCCAATCCCTCCCTTCTACCTCTCTACCTCAATCCCTCCCTTCTACCTCTCTACCCCAATCCCTCCCTTCTACCTCTCTACCTCTCTACCCCAATCCCTCCCTTCTACCTCTCTACCTCAATCCCTCCCTTCTACCTCTCTACCACAATCCATCCCTTCTACCTCTCTACCCCAATCCCTCCCTTCTACCTCTCTACCTCAATCCCTCCCTTCTACCTCTCTACCTCAATCCCTCCCTTCTACCTCTCTACCCCAATCCCTCCCTTCTACCTCTCTACCTCAATCCCTCCCTTCTACCTCTCTACCCCAATCCCTCCGTTCTCCCTCTCTACCTCAATCCCTTCCTTCTACCTCTCTACCTCAATCCCTCCCTTCTACCTCTCTACCTCAATCCCTCCCTTCTACCTCTCTACCTCAATCCTTCCCTTCTACCTCTCTACCCCAATCCCTCCCTTCTACCTCTCTACCCCAATCCCTCCGTTCTCCCTCTCTACCTCAATCCCTTCCTTCTACCTCTCTACCTCAATCCCTCCCTTCTACCTCTCTACCCCAATCCCTCCGTTCTCCCTCTCTACCTCAATCCCTTCCTTCTACCTCTCTACCTCAATCCCTCCCTTCTACCTCTCTACCCCAATCCCTCCCTTCTACCTCTCTACCTCTCTACCCCAATCCCTCCCTTCTACCTCTCTACCTCAATCCCTCCCTTCTACCTCTCTACCTCAATCCATCCCTTCTACCTCTCTACCCCAATCCCTCCCTTCTACCTCTCTACCTCAATCCCTCCCTTCTACCTCTCTACCTCAATCCCTCCCTTCTACCCCAATCCCTCCCTTCTACCTCTCTACCTCAATCCCTCCCTTCTACCTCTCTACACCAATCCCTCCGTTCTCCCTCTCTACCTCAATCCCTTCCTTCTACCTCTCTACCTCAATCCCTCCCTTCTCCCTCTCTACCTCAATCCCTCCCTTCTACCTCTCTACCTTAATCTCTCCCTTCTACCTCTCTACCTCAATCCCTCCCTTCTACATCTCTACCCCAATCCCTCCCTTCTACCTCTCTAACTCAATCCCTCCCTTCTACCTCTCTACCTCAATCCCTCCCTTCTCCCTCTCTTCCTCAATCCCTCCCTTCTCCCTCTCTTCCTCAATCCCTCCCTTCTCCCTCTCTACCTCAATCCCTCCCTTCTCCCTCTCTTCCTCAATCCCTCCCTCTCTACCTCAATCCCTCCCTTCTCCCTCTCTTCCTCAATCCCTCCCCACCTCAATCCCTCCCTTCTCCCTCTCTATCTCAATCCCTCCCTTCTCACTCTCTCCCTCAATCCCTCCCTTCTCCCTCTCTACCTCAATCCCTGCCTTCTCCCTCTCTACCTCAATCCCTCCCTTCTCCCTCAATCCCTCCCTTCTCACTCTCTTCCTCAATCCCTCCCTTCTCCCTCTCTACCTCAATCCCTCCCTTCTCCCTCTCTACCTCCCTTCTCCCTCTCTTCCTCAATCCCTCCCTTCTCCCTCTCTTCCTCGATCCCTCCCTACCTCAATCCCTCCCTTCTCCCTCTCTACCTCAATCCCTCCCTTCTCCCTTCTACCTCAATCCCTCCCTTCTACCTCTCTACCTCAATCCCTCCCTTCTACCTCTCTACCTCAATCCCTGCCTTCTCCCTCTCTACCTCAATCCCTCCCTTCTACCTCAATCCCACCCTTCTACCTCTCTACCCCAATCCCTCCCTTCTACCTCTCTACCTCAATCCCTCCCTTCTACCTCTCTACCCCAATCCCTCCCTTCTCCCTCTCTACCTCAATCCCTCCCTTCTACCTCTCTACCTCAATCCCTCCCTTCTACCTCTCTACCTCAACCCCCCCCTTCTACCTCTCTACCCAATCCCTCCCTACCTCAATCCCTCCCTTCTCCCTCTCTTCCTCAATCCCTCCCTCTCTACCTCAATCCCTCCCTTCTCCCTCTCTTCCTCAATCCCTCCCTCTCTACCTCAATCCCTCCCTTCTACCTCTCTACCTCAATCCCTCCCTTCTACCTCTCTACCTCAATCCCTCCCTTCTACCTCTCTACCCCAATCCCTCCCTTCTCCCTCTCTACCTCAATCCCTCCCTTCTACCTCTCTACCTCAATCCCTCCCTTCTACCTCTCTACCTCAATCCCTCCCTTCTCCCTCTCTTCCTCAATCCCTCCCTTCTACCTCTCTACCTCAATCCCTGCCTTCTCCCTCTCTACCTCAATCCCTCCCTTCTACCTCTCTACCTCAATCCCTCCCTTCTACCTCTCTACCCCAATCCCTCCCTTCTACCTCTCTACCTCAATCCCTCCCTTCTACCTCTCTACCCCAATCCCTCCCTTCTACCTCTCTACCTCCCTTCTACCTCTCTACCCCAATCCCTCCCTTCTACCTCTCTACCTCAATCCATCCCTTCTACCTCTCTACCCCAATCCCTCCCTTCTACCTCTCTACCCCAATCCCTCCCTTCTACCTCTCTACCTCAATCCCTCCCTTCTACCTCTCTACCCCAATCCCTCCCTCCTACCTCTCTACCTCAATCCCTCCCTTCTACCTCTCTACCCCAATCCCTCCCTTCTCCCTCTCTACCTCAATCCCTCCTTTCTCCCTCTCTCCCTCCCTTCTCCCTCTCTACCTCAATCCCTCCCTTCTCCCTTTCTTCCTCAATCCCTCCCTTCCTCAATCCCTCCCTTCTCCCTCTCTACCCCAATCCCTCCCTTCTCACTCTCTTCCTCAATCCCTCCCTTCTCCCTCTCTACCTCAATCCCACCCTTTTCCCTCTCTACCTCAATCCCTCCCTTCTCCCTCTCTACCTCAATCCCTCCCTTCTCCCTCTCTATCTCAATCCCTCCCTTCTCACTCTCTTCCTCAATCCCTCCCTTCTCCCTCTCTACCTCAATCCCTCCCTTCTCCCTCTCTTCCTCAATCCCTCCCTCTCTACCTCAATCCCTCCCTCTCTACCTCAATCCCTCCCTTCTCCCTCTCTTCCTCAATCCCTCCCTACCTCAATCCCTCCCTTCTCCCTCCCTATCTCAATCCCTCCCTTCTCACTCTCTCCCTCAATACCCTCCCTTCTCCTTCTCTACCTCAATCCCTCCCTTCTCCCTCTCTACCTCAATCCTTCCCTTCTACCTCTCTACCTCAATCCCTTCCTTCTACCTCTCTACCTCAATCCCTCCCTTCTACCCCAATCCCTCCCTTCTACCTCTCTACCTCAATCCCTCCCTTCTACCTCTCTACCCCAATCACTCCCTTCTACCTCTCTACCTCAATCCCTCCCTTCTACCTCTGTACCCCAATCCCTCCCTTCTACCTCTCTACCTCTCTACCCCAATCCCTCCCTTCTACCTCTCTACCTCAAGCCCTCCCTTCTACCTCAATCCCTCCCTTCTACCTCTCTACCCCAATCCCTCCCTTCTACCTCTCTACGTCAATCCCTCCCTTCTACCTCTCTACCCCAATCCCTCCCTTCTCCCTCTCTACCTCAATCCCTCCCTTCTACCTCTCTACCTCAATCCCTCCCTTCTACCTCTCTACCTCAACCCCACCCCCTTCTACCTCTCTACCCCAATCCCTCTCTACCTCAATCCCTCCCTTCTCCCTCTCTACCTCAATCCCTCCCTTCTCCCTCTCTTCCTCAATCCCTCGCTCTCTACCTCAATCCCTCCCTTCTCCCTCTCTTCCTCAATCCCTCCCTCTCTACCTCAATCACTCCCATCTCCCTCTCTTCCTCAATCCCTCCCTTCTCCCTCTCTACCTCAATCCCTCCCTTCTCCCTCTCTACCTCAATCCCTCCCTTCTCCCTCTCTACCTCAATCCCTCCCTTCTACCTCTCTACCTCAATCCCTCCCTTCTACCTCTCTACCTCAATCCCTCCCTTCTACCTCAATCCCTCCCTTCTCCCTCTCTGCCTCAATCCCTCCCTTCTACCTCTCTACCTCAATCCCTCCCTTCTCCCTCTCTACCTCAATCCCTCCCTTCTACCTCTCTACCTCAATCCCTCCCTTCTACCTCTCTACCCCAATCCCTCCCTTCTACGTCTCTACCTCAATCCCTCCCTTCTACCTCTCTACCCCACTCCCTCCCTTCTACCTCTCTACCCCAATCCCTCCCTTCTACCTTTCTACCTCAATCCCTCCCTTCTACCTCTCTACCTCAATCCATCCCTTCTACCTCTCTACCCCAATCCCTCCCTTCTACCTCTCTACCTCAATCCCTCCCTTCTACCTCTCTACCTCAATCCCTCCCTTCTACCTCTCTACCCCAATCCCTCCCTTCTACCTCTCTACCTCAATCCCTCCCTTCTACCTCTCTACCCCAATCCCTCCGTTCTCCCTCTCTACCTCAATCCCTTCCTTCTACCGCTCTACCTCAATCCCTCCCTTCTATCTCTCTACCTCAATCCCTCCCTTCTACCTCTCTACCCCAATCCCTCCCTTCTACCTCTCTACCTCAATCCCTCCCTTCTACCTCTCTACCCCAATCCCTCCCTTCTACCTCTCTACCTCTCTACCCCAATCCCTCCCTTCTACCTCTCTACCTCAATCCCTCCCTTCTACCTCTCTACCTCAATCCATCCCTTCTACCTCTCTACCCCAATCCCTCCCTTCTACCTCTCTACCTCAATCCCTCCCTTCTACCTCTCTACCTCAATCCATCCCTTCTACCTCTCTACCCCAATCCCTCCCTTCTACCTCTCTACCTCAATCCCTCCCTTCTACCTCTCTACCTCAATCCCTCCCTTCTACCTCTCTACCCCAATCCCTCCCTTCTACCTCTCTACCTCAATCCCTCCCTTCTACCTCTCTACCCCAATCCCTCCGTTCTCCCTCTCTACCTCAATCCCTTCCTTCTACCTCTCTACCTCAATCCCTCCCTTCTACCTCTCTACCTCAATCCCTCCCTTCTACCTCTCTACCTCAATCCCTCCGTTCTCCCTCTCTACCTCAATCCCTTCCTTCTACCTCTCTACCTCAATCCCTCCCTTCTACCTCTCTACCTCAATCCCTCCCTTCTCCCTCTGTCAGTCTCTACCCCACTCCCTCTCTCCCTTCTCTCACTCTCTGCAGGACTCCCACCTTTCATCTTCTCTCAATCTCTATGCCCAATCCCTCCCTTCTCCCTTCTCCCTTCTCCCTTCTCCCTTCTCCCTTTTCCGTCCGTCGGTCGGTCCGTTCGCAACATCTTCACAATCATTTTATTAAAGCAGCCAATTTTTTTTCATGAAGTGTCCAAGAAATAAACCTGTTAATAACCCATGTGAAATGACACCCCAGTGACTGCTGAGATGGTCTATTTGTGGCCCGCACTGATGTGAACATTCACCAAACTGTCCAGGCAGAAGCAACTGGTCAAACTGACAAGACCAGACCTGTTGTATCGCACACTGACTGTGCCACCGGTAATCTTAATTGAAATCTCTTAATTATTTAGTCATATCTTGTAGCTCTTTCATCGTGCTGTTTTCTTGGAAACTCTGTTGAATGACAACAGACATTAGAATTATTAACTTCGTATCAGTCATCACACACTCTATAGTTGTGTTGGATCAAAGCCAGGGCATTTAATTACAAAGCAGAGGGTTGATAGGTTCTGAGACTACACATTGTCAGTGAGAAGTTAGTCATGGAGATAGCAGCCACACTTCCTCTCACACAAGATCTAGATTCTAGGTTAAGTACATGGAATTAATAGACAGCCAGACACACGAATTAACTGTGAGACACATTTGAGGCTTGGCCCATACACCGACAGAGGCCAACAGTGACGCTATTAGAAAATATGGATTCACATGAATAACACTGGTATAAAGGATTAGTACATTTAGCATTATGGAAACATGCACTGTTCATGCGAAGTCCTCGTGTGTTGACAACTAAATGTGTATAAACTCCTTCCACTCCCTACCTCCCTCCCTCTCTACCTTCTTCACTCCTTCCTCCCCCCCCCTCTCTCTCTCTCAGTGCCTTCTTCACTCCCTCCCTCCCTCTCTACCTTCTTCACTCATTCCCTCCCCCTCTCTCTCCCTCTCACTGCCTCCTTCACCCCTCCCTCCCTCCCTCTCTCTCAACCTTTTTCTAATCTTCCTCCTCATTCTCTACCTTCTTCCCTCCTTCCCTCCCTCTTTCTCTGCCATCTTCACCCCTCCCTCCCTATCTACCTTTTCTAGTCTTCCGCCTCACTCTCTACCTTTTCCATTCCGACCTCCCTCTCTACCTTCCTCACTCCCTACCTCCCTCTCTACTTTCTTCACTCACTCCCTCCCTCCCTCCCTCCCAATCTTCTCCATGCTCTACTTCCCTCCTTATCTGCCTTCCTCACTCCCTCCCTCCTTTACTCCCTACCCATATCCCTCTCTACAGTCTTTACTCCCTCTCTACCTGATCCACTCCCTACCTCCCTCCTTCTCTACCTTCTTCACTCCCTACCTCCCTCCTTCTCTACCTTCTTCACTCCCTACCTCCCTCCTTCTCTACCTTCTTCAATCCCTACCTCCCTCCTTCTCTACCTTCTTTACTCCCTACCTCCCTCCCTCTCTACCTTCTTCACTCCCTACCTCCCTCCTTCTCTACCTTCTTCACTCCCTACCTCCCTCCTTCTCTACCTTCTTCACTCCCTACCTCCCTCCTTCTCTACCTTCTTCACTCCCTACCTCCCTCCTTCTCTACCTTCTTCACTCCCTACCTTCCTCCCTCTCTACCTTCTTCACTTCCTACCTCCCTCCTTCTCTACCTTCTTCACTCCCTACCTCCCTCCCTCTCTACCTTCTTCACTTCCTACCTCCCTCCTTCTCTACTTTCTTCACTTCCTACCTCCCTCCTTCTCTACCTTCTTCACTCCCTACCTCCCTCCCTCTCTACCTTCTTCACTTCCTACCTCCCTCCTTCTCTACCTTCTTCACTCCCTACCTCCCTCCTTCTCTACCTTCTTCACTTCCTACCTCCCTCCTTCTCTACCTTCTTCACTTCCTACCTCCCTCCTTCTCTACCTTCTTCACTTCCTACCTCCCTCCTTCTCTACCTTCTTCACTTCCTACCTCCCTCCTTCTCTACCTTCTTCACTCCCTACCTCCCTCCTTCTCTACCTTCTTCACTCCCTACCTCCCTCCCTCTCTACCTTCTTCACTCCCTACCTCCCTCCTTCTCTACCTTCTTCACTCCCTATCTCCCTCCCTCTCTACCTTCTTCACTTCCTACCTCCCTCCTTCTCTACCTTCTTCACTCCCTACCTCCCTCCTTCTCTACCTTCTTCACTCCCTACCTCCCTCCTTCTCTACCTTCTTCACTCCCTACCTCCCTCCTTCTCTACCTTCTTCACTCCCTACCTCCCTCCTTCTCTACCTTCTTCACTCCCTACCTCCCTCCTTCTCTACCTTTTCACTTCCTACCTCCCTCCTTCTCTACCTGATCCACTTCCTACCTCCCTCCTTCTCTACATTCTTCACTTCCTACCTCCCTACTTCTCTACCTTCTTCACTCCCTACCTCCCTCCTTCTCTACCTTCTTCACTCCCTACCTCCCTCCTTCTCTACCTTCTTCACTTCCTACCTCCCTCCTTCTCTACCTTCTTCACTCCCTACCTCCCTCCTTCTCTACCTTCTTCACTCCCTACCTCCCTCCTTCTCTACCTTCTTCACTCCCTACCTCCCTCCTTCTCTACCTTCTTCACTTCCTACCTCCCTCCTTCTCTACCTTCTTCACTCCCTACCTCCCTCCTTCTCTACCTTCTTCACTCCCTACCTCCCTCCTTCTCTACCTTCTTCACTTCCTACCTCCCTCCTTCTCTACCTTCTTCACTCCCTACCTCCCTCCTTCTCTACCTTCTTCACTTCCTACCTCCCTCCTTCTCTACCTTCTTCACTCCCTACCTCCCTCCTTCTCTACCTTCTTCACTCCCTACCTCCCTCCTTCTCTACCTTCTTCACTCCCTACCTCCCTCCTTCTCTACCTTCTTCACTCCCTACCTCCCTTCTTCTCTACCTTCTTCACTCCCTACCTCCCTCCTTCTCTACCTTCTTCACTCCCTACCTCCCTTCTTCACTCCCTACCTCCCTCCTTCTCTACCTTCTTCACTCCATACCTCCCTCCTTCACTCCCTACCTCCCTCCTTCTCTACCTTCTTCACTCCCTACCTCCCTCCTTCTCTACCTTCTTCACTCCCTACCTCCCTCCTTCTCTACCTTCTTCACTCCCTACCTACCTTCTTCACTCCCTACCTCCCTCCTTCTCTACCTTCTTCACTCCATACCTCCCTCCTTCTCTACCTTCTTCACTCCCTACCTCCCTCCTCTACCTTCTTCACTCCATACCTCCCTCCTTCTCTACCTTCTTCACTCCCTACCTCCCTTCTTCTCTACCTTCTTCACTCCCTACCTCCCTCCTTCTCTACCTTCTTCACTCCCTCCTTCTCTAACCTTCTTCACTCCCTACCTCCCTTCTTCTCTACCTTCTTCACTCCCTACCTCCCTCCTTCTCTACCTTCTTCACTCCATACCTCCCTCCTTCTCTACCTTCTTCACTCCCTACCTCCCTCCTTCTCTACCTTCTTCACTCCCTACCTCCCTCCTTCTCTACCTTCTTCACTTCCCTACCTCCCTCCTTCTCTACCTTCTTCACTCCCTACCTCCCTCCTTCTCTACCTTCTTCACTCCCTACCTCCCTCCTTCTCTACCTTCTTCACTCCCTACCTCCCTCCTTCTCTACCTTCTTCACTTCCTACCTCCCTCCTTCTCTACCTTCTTCACTCCCTACCTCCCTCCTTCTCTACCTTCTTCACTCCCTACCTCCCTCCTTCTCTACCTTCTTCACTTCCCTACCTCCCTCCTTCTCTACCTTCTTCACTCCCTACCTCCCTCCTTCTCTACCTTCTTCACTTCCTACCTCCCTCCTTCTCTACCTTCTTCACTCCCTACCTCCCTCCTTCTCTACCTTCTTCACTCCCTACCTCCCTCCTCCCCTTCACTCCCTACCTCCCTCCTTCTCTACCTTCTTCACTCCCTACCTCCCTTCTTCTCTACCTTCTTCACTCCCTACCTCCCTCCTTCTCTACCTTCTTCACTCCCTACCTCCCTTCTTCTCTACCTTCTTCACTCCCTACCTCCCTCCTTC